>WNWU01000043.1:4633875-4656666 GCA_012654045.1 Ptyas mucosa | reverse complement strand
TAATAATAATAATAATAATAATAATAATAATAATAATAATAATAATAGAACCACCTGAGACAATTACCTCCTTCTGATAATGCTGACTGCTTTATGCTATTTTACTTTCCATTTTGAATGGATACTTTTTTCTGATTATTTTACCTCTGCAGTAGTAACAATAATTGTATTCCATTTCAAAGAATTAGTCCCTACAGGTATTCTGTCTGATGTGGTTTGGTAATAATTTATTCTTGGAGTATAATTTTTTTAGACATACTTTTACCACATAGGTGAATATAAAAAGAAATGTTTTTTTCTTTTACTGAAAAAAGAGAAACAGTGCCCTCTCCTGAGCACTAGAAAGAAGTGCCCTCTCGTTTTTATTACACTAACATTCCTTTTAGTGTAACATACTTGAAAGGTGCCTGCAAAGATTCATGGCTTGACTTGTGAAAGAGAACTCAACAAATAAACAGTAGAGTAGCAATTAATTAAATGCAGCAATTTATTTCCATTGTTCATTTGTAACCGATTTCTCCAGTAACCTCCCAAAAAATAAGAGGCTGTTAATATGTTTTGATTGTTCGCAAAGAGATCCTTAATATTTCAAAAGAAATTTACTCTGTATATTTTCTTTTTTAATTTTTTCCCCAGAGAATTGCTATCTAGTGATGCTATGAAAGACTACAACAGAGCCCGGGTTTATCTGGATGAAAATTTCAAGTCACAGGAACACTTTACGGTACATTTCCTGATACTTTTTTGTATGTTATAGATGACTTCACTTACGCATCTTTACAAAAGGTGGCCTTTGTTAACCTTTAGTTACTATTTCCAGTAACTTTGGTCAAATGCTGGTCAAATAAATTCCAGGAGTTGCATTATTGGCATATGTGGAGGAATCTGGCTGAGGAAGGGTTACATAAGGCTTTTTTTTTAGAGTTATTGCAGGTCAGAAGTATAGTGTATTTAATTTGCAACCGCAAATGTATTTAATAAGAGCACTCTAGATGTTAGCTTCATTTTTAAAAAGTCAGAACAGGCATTAATAAAATCTGTTATCAGCAGTGTGATAATGGTTGGAGATAATTCACCACATAAAATAGATGACATTTCAAACCCATATAGTAACAAAAATTCCAGCTATGATAACAAAAAGCAGGCCAACACCTGAATCAACCAATAAGAAGCCATACCCAATCAGGTATAACTTAAATATTACTCATAGAATAGTCCAAAGCACACCTTCCAGTGGAGAGAAGTTCCCTGAGGATGGGCTCCAGCACAGGTCTGAAAGCTTAGAAAATTAAACCTTTGGTCCCAGTGACCGACCCAGATCGAATCCTGCAAAAAAATAAAAAATACACATTTTAATTACTTTCTAAGATAAAAACCATCATAAGATAGTAAGATGTTAGGAATATATTATGCATATTATCATAAAATAATCATAAAATGCAAGTTTACATAATTTTAAATCAGAATTGGATGCTTTATGAAATCTTACCACCACCACTCCCCAAGATTTTGAAGTCATGGTTTTAAGGTCAGAATTGTGGGTCGCTTAATTATAGATTGCTGTTGTGTTTGCACTGAAACTCAACAGAGCAACTGTCTCACTGACACATTCTCATAAACACAAGCTAAGAAAAATAACCCCACAAAACTCCTTATCATTCACCCAAATCGAAAAGAAACCAAATGAAAAATTGTAAACAAATTGACACAGTTTAAGAATCAGAAGCCACCGTATCTTCCCACGAATCCACAGCAAACCCTAGCTGGCTATATAAATGGGTGCATGTATTCAACCGATCCCCGGGCTTATTAAGAACGTAGGTTAAAAATGGCTTATCTTCTTAATACCATTTTCATTTTTCTCAGATCTCATTCTATTTGTTGCCAGGGTAGGAGAAAACACTGTAGTTATTCAGATGTTGATTTTGGACTATGTTCAAATGCCAACTCAATCATGAAGTACTGGGTAACTTCAGGCCACTCTCAATTCAGTTACTTCCTAGTCTATGCACTACTGCTTTGGGAATGAAATGAGGAGGCCTCCAAGCATTCCATGGTGAATTTTCAGAGATAAGGCAATAAAAAAGGAATGAATGAATATTTGGTTTGTGGTAGAGAGTTCTTTGTTTATAAACATCTGTGCTATTGTCGTAGCAGACAAGAACTATATTATATATTGAACAAAATTGTGACTTGGTGGAATCAATTTATTTGAAAACCTGAACACTGAAAGTAACAAGGGAAGAGTACATCAACCAAATAACAAACAGTGAACTAACAGAAATACATATGTAATGAATGCTGAAGATGTTTCACTTTCAATATAAATGCCCCTACAGTGATGGATTTCAGTACTTTAAGCTAATGTGACCTTTAAATAAGATAGGGATTGTGCTGCAGTATAGAATAACATTACCGTAAAATCATGTTCTCCTGATTGCAAAAAATTGTAAAGTTAATTTTTGTTAGATTAATGACATTTGAGCAATATTTTCAGTCAGGCTTGCCTCAATTAATTGGCCATTAACTGAAAAAAGAAATTGAATTTATCTTGTATATAAATCCTGTGTTATTAATGGCTTTCAGAAAATTCTGTGTGTTCCCAGAAATGGAAAACACATGCTTGATCTTGATGAACGTATTATCTGTCAGAAGGAACTTTTCTAAATATAATAAAATGATTCAGGAAGGCTGATATAATTTAATTTAGTACAAGGAGAATTCAAATATTTGATTAGTTCATTTTAGATCATTTTACCTCTGGGGGGGTGAATGGAGGGGAAAGACTACATTTTCATGACTCCTTCTATCCCCACAGTCTCTTGTGCTGAGCACACTTTCACCACAAGGTGGAGCCAGGATATTATTTTTACACACAACTAAAGCCTTTTGGTGTGCAAATTATAGCAATCGGCTAAAGGATTTGGTTGTTGAATATTCCTTTTGCAAATTTGAAGAAATTCAGAAAGGTGTATTATAGATCTGGATCTGGTTTCCTGTGCCACATTTGGTTTCCAATGGTGGCTGTCATCAGTTGAGTAGATTTCTCTTCACTCCAAATGTCATTTTCTGCATGCATACATTGATTTACAATAGAGAGTGGAAAAATTGAAAAGATAGTCTTCTGCCTCCTTTCTGTTCATCACCTCAACTAAGCGTCTAATGTGGATGACCATATATTATTATTTCTGTTTAAACTAATATTTCTCTTTCTAAAACGAACAAACAAAAATATACAAACTATTTAACCAGTAGATGTAGTAATTTTATATGTTTACTTATAAATATGGGATTGAGATTTATACTTTGTAATTTGAAAATCTAGCTGAAGTTCTATTTGGTTGCATTTTTCGACTGTGCCTTTTTTTTTTCAATAGAGGTGATTCTCTTTTCAGTCCTTAGTACCAAAGAATAATTTGACTGTTATCTCCAAGTCAAAAACATATTAGGCCAGTTTAGATGATAACTTTATTTGAATGGGCATAGAAATTGTGCTTTTTATTCCTATCAACAGTGCTCCCCATCTTCCTGTGGATGCATAATCTGGAATATGCTTTTACCTACCAATAGTTTCAATTGGTTTTATTTCACACAAGTCAGTTTTCAGGAAATGCCATTTCTAAGCCTATGCATGTTGGATTGGAAGAAGCCACTAAAGGCAGCTAGTTTCTTTATTATCTCTCTTTGTTATCCTTTACTTGAAGCCTCTTGTTTGAGTATCTAACTTTTTATGATTTTAAAAGAGGTATTTGCCATCAGTTAGGCATGAAAAATGATTCGTCTTTGAAAGTTTTCAAAAATTCATGTAGGAAATCATGGTTGGAAGTGATATTTCCCACTTCTTTCATTTTAATGACTGCAAACATACATACATACATACATACATACATACATACATACATAGACACACACCTCATGCATGTAAACATACTTCAAATATTTAATTGAGCTTTTGCAGCAAAAAATAGTGATATATTAACCATTAATATATTGAATACAAATTTCAAGTATAAATACAATTTTTCCTTATATGTTCTTTTCCCAGATATCATGTTTTGCCAGTAAAACACACAATTCTTTAAAAATAACTCTGATGCTAGAAAAAAATCCTTGACATTACAGCTGAAGCCTTTTTAATAGCTTTTCCATTGCGAAACCTGTTGACAATTTTTCTGATATTAATAAACAGTCTACTAATCTTTACTGGCTTTGTTCACTCACCACTTCCATTTGATTTTGGAATGATATGCTAAACCAGACATGGCTTATAAACCATTTATAGTTAGCATTTTATAAACAAGTAACAATGTTTTCTTCAAGCCATGGTTAAAACAAATGGTGTTTTGGCAAAATCTTTATCAAGTTAACCGTATGAAACTACAGTCTCTTTTTCAAAGTGCAAATGTTTCACCTCCATATGAATATCTATGGCATCGGCATGCCAGATGAGAGTTTATTGTTAAAGGTACATATAAAGCTGCTGTGTTTGCAGAACTAATTGCAAAGTTCTTTTGATCTTTCTGTGTATAAAGAGCACTAGCAATAGTAACTGCATAATCTATGTACAGAATGTACATACAGATTAACATACACACACATACACACATAAACTTTTGTCATAAACTGTTTGAAACTGCTAAAAATCTTCTTTTTCATATGGGATGAGAGGAGGAAATATAATAAATGTTAATAATTTAATAAGGTATAAATGGAGATGCTACTCAAAAGATGCATACAAAACTTCACATATGATTCATGAAAAAGATCCCTTCCTGATCTTTCTCTGATTGCTATTACAGTGATTATTTAAAATAGTTTCACTTGTTTAGAAGAAAGGTAAAAGCTATAATACTTTGATCTTTTTTATTGTAGATCCCCCCAAATAATAATGCAGACCTAAACACGTTGTTTTAATCAATGATACAGCTTGAAAAGCAAAAGCTGAAAGAATATTATGGTTCAATTATAGAGAATATATGTGGAATATATGTAACTAATATATTGAATTGTTAGTAACAAATCATATTCAGGTAAACAGCCAAGCTCAGAAAACACCATGAGACCAACCAAAGATTTTGGTCCTGAAACATGGGAAGAAACAACATTTAGTTCATTTGCTTTGAAGTAACATTACACTGTTAATTGATTAATTATTTTCAAATGTAACCTTTGGAGTAATTTTCAGTACTTATTTTCAGTACTATTCAAGGAACCAGTTGATTCCTAAAATAAAATAAAATAATATGTCCTCCAACATAACTTATGATTCTTATATAGGAAAAGGACAGTTCAACATTGTAATGTTATATATGTTCATTTAGAAGTAAGTGCTCTTGTGTTTAAGAGTCTTTAGACTAGCTTTCAAGATAAACAGGAAATTTTTATAGATCAGTAGATCTTAAGCTGAATTTTTTAAAAAAGTGCATTATTGTATGTAGTAAAAATGTTTTGTCGATATGTAGTAATAATTACATATATTTTTTAAATTGTAATGTAGGAAAAAGTCATGTCACAAAAAATAAATAATTTATTCACATTTGGAAAAAAAAGATACAGCCAATAAACTCTCTACTTGCGAAATGCTTATCAGTGTACATTTAGCCACTTTGAAGTAGACACCGCAAAATTAGTGTCTTTTTATTACTTTAATTTTAACTAAAATGGTTAAAACTAATCATCTTAATTACAACCCATTTTTGTCATAAACTTTGTCCTTGGATATTAAAATGTTTTCCTATATTCCTTAAAGTAAAAGTTAAAAGATTTTACTACATAATGATTTGTAAGTATATATATGTTACCGTATTTTTCGGACTATAAGGCGTTCCAAAGTATAAGACGCACCTAGCTTTTGGGGAGGAAAACAAGAAAAAAAAATCTGCCTCGCCTCCCAGCAATTTGCCTCCTTGAAGCAAACAGCCTGGTGACCTTCAGCACAGCCTGATTTAGCATGAGGAGCTGATTGGCGGTTGGATCGGCCTACCGGAATACCAATGATCAGCTGTTCCAGGCTGCGGGAATTGGCACCGCTCATCGCCGCCATTGCCGCCCATTGCCACTGTCATCTATTGCCACCTCTATGCGTCCCATTTTTGGCCTCCGTGCTTCCTGCCTCCGTACACCCCATTTTTGGCCCATTCCAGGCAGCGGAGATTGCTGCCGCTGCCTATCCCCACCACCTGGAACGGGCTGAAAACGGGATTCACGGAGGCCAAAAATTGGGCACGTGGAGGCGGTGATAGGTGACCAACAATGGGTGGTGGCAATCCAGCTGCCTGGAACAGCTGATAGATGGTAATCTGGGAGGCCAATCCAACCGCCAATCAGCTGCTCATGCTAACTTTTTTCAGCACCATGGCAACTTCAAACAGTCACTAAATTGGACAGTCATTAACCAAGGACTGTCTGTATGGAGTCAGTGACAGGATTTTGCATTAAAGTCTATCAGAAAGAGACTTAATTAGGTTATTATTGTATACATATTTACTGTGAAATAAGTCCTACTAAACTAAACAGATTCAGACTCTAATTTTACATGCTGCTGTTATTTAAAAAATAAGTTTTATAAAAAAAAGAAAATCTTGCTGTGGTCTTAGAGGAAAATATAGTAGGAGAAAGGAGCTTGTCCAACATAGTATCCTCTGATTTCTGTGAAATTTAAGTACACACTAATAGTCTTTTAAAAATTTCAGTGTAATACGGCAGTGATGGAAGTAGAAAAAGAACCTCTTGAAAGGCAAATATTAGGCTAGATAAAGTTATCTTCTTGGAATAGGACTGTGTCTCCAATGATAAAATGGGACATAATTGCTTACAAAATAATGAAGTGCTATGTGAAAAAAAAAATGCTAATGCATTGCCAGTAGACATTCAGCTAATTCATAAATAAGAACACACTGACTCGTTGGATAAATAGCATGAATGCTATTTAGTGTTATGAACTCTTGGGTATATTAGAGCTTTAGAACTATTGCATTTACCATAATGAAGTATTGATGGCAGAAAACAAAGCAGCACTTCATGTTATATGCTCTTTTTATATTAAAATCATAAGACAGTCCAAAAAGTCACATTTTCTCTTGTATAGTTTTCCAAATAGAAACTTCAGTAATGTCTGCCAAGTGAATTTAACGGATAGGCTGATATTTTAAATAATGTACCTATTTCCTAATATATTGTGTATTATCTATTTAGAATTTCACACTAGAAGTATTAATTCATAACATTTATTTATGGATTTATATTCCTGTCTCAAAAAGGTAGTAATGTTGAACATTACACAGTATTTCTGAAACATATTCTAGATCAGTGATGGCTAACCTTTTTGCTACCACGTGCCAAAAGCAGGGGGATCATGGGGGGGAGCGTGTGCATGTGCCCACACCCATAATTCTATGTGCCCCCCGCGCATTTGTGCACAACCCCTCCCCCCATGCTCCCCACGCTTTTGGCACGCAATGGCACAGTGGGCCCAGTAGGCCCATTTTTTGCTCTCGTCAGGCTCCGGAAGGGACCGGAAGTCAGCAAACAGGCCATTTCTGGCCTCCGGAGGGCCTTCAGGGGTGTGGGGAAGGGTGTTTTTGCCCTCCCCAGGCTCCTAGAGAGGCTCTGGAACCTGGGGAGAGCAAAATAAGGGCCTTCCCCACCCCCCTGGAGGCCCTCCGGAGGCAGGAAACAGCCCATTTCCCTACTTCCGGTGGGCCCAGAAGGCCCGAAAATCAGCTGAGTTTGCGTGCCCACCGATATAGCTCCATGTGCCACCTGTGGCACATGTGCCATAGGTTCGCCATCACGGTTCTAGATCGATAACTAGTTGATGTAACCATTTCCTAGAGGTAAGCCCCATTGGATACAGTGCAATTTATATCTGATATATCTGAATGGGATTATACTGTACTAATACACTGAAACTAATCTTAACTGTGACAAATGCTAAACAAGTTTTATGCTTAATTTAGATTTTTTTAAAATCCAGATTCAGAAACAGATGAAAGACACAACAGAAACTGTTCAGTGAAGGATCTACCATGGTTATTGTGTCTGCAACTAACTGAAAAAGTAAAAAAGATCTTTAAAAAGAATGAAGGATATGTTAGAATTTGTAATGCTTATACAAAATCAAGATAATCTATTAGAGCTATTTATAAATTGTTACTAAAATAATACTGTGCAGAAATAGAACAAATTAAAAACTGTTGCATGAAATGGATGCAAAATTTAAGAGAAGAAAATAATCTGATGGGAAAATTCCGGTTGGTTCTATTTGGCATCAACTGTATGATATTCAAGTTGTCTCTCGGCTATGTTTTGGGATTTCCAGCTGGAAAACATGGTAGACTTGACATGTCTTTACAAAACTGGCACTGTCACCAAAGCAAATATCAATAGTCAGGTATAATGCCCAAGCTAACAGGTAGGGGATAGGGGAAGCTCCAAAGGGTAACTTCTTGGAGGAGAATTTGCATGTTAAAAAGGGAACCAATCGGGGACTCCCGAATAAAGCGCCTAGTGTTTTGGGAAGATATGCTGAAAGCCTTCTTAAAAGATCTCAGAAAGTATAAATTACTATGTTTTTTGCTGCTCAAAAGTGGAGTAATTAGAACATTTTGAGGTTCTGTATAAAGCTGGCAATACAGAAGAACATATTTGATAGTTTCTGTCTGTTATAGAAGCATACTGATACTATACTTCTCTGTTGGGAGTGTTTCCTGAAGTGCTTCCATTGTGAAAGAATCAGACAGTAACATCATCATTGCCCAGAGAACACTCCTTTCTCCATCGTGGTGACCAACACCCCTTTGTGTCCCCATTAAATTGCTCACCAAAGTGGTATCCATCTACCTACTCATGGTTGCCTAATTTCAAACTGCTGGGTTGAGAGGAGCTGGAGCAAGTGACAAGAGCTCATTCCACCACATAGCAGCAACCGGAGCTCAAACGTGGGCCTGCCAATCTTCAATCCAGCATCCTAATTACATGAGCCACCATGCTCCCAGTTCAGCTAGAAATATTAAAAGGAGAGCATATTATTGGTCTAAGGTAAAAGATCTTCTCAGATCTAGAATGTTAAGCTGCATGTTAAGTGACAGAGTATCTCATACTATTTGCAATGGGAAGCTGAGTGGTATTACCAGCATCTGTTTGACAGTCTGTGTCGAACAGACAATGCTTAACTATGACCTTTACTTATTCACAATCCAAAGATATTAAGTGAGTGGTGGGAAATCCTAGGAGACAGAGCTTGTTGTAAACTGCCAAAGTGGCCTGTATCCATACCCTTCTCTTCACACCCTGAGTGCACATCTATCTTTGGAAGTTCTCCAGAACTTGTATTGGGTAACAGATGCAGACCACTCCCCCCCTTGGCCTCCCTTCTTCCAATATCTTTTCTGTCATCTATAAACAAACTTTTAAAGCCTCCTAATTCAATTCTGGTCAGCAAAAGTCCATTTAAGAGTTACAGAAACAACACGTATATTTTAACCTTGCTCAAATAAGCCAACTTTATATTCTTTCCCCTTGCTTTCAACAATTTTGATATTTAATGCCTTTAAAAAGATGTCAGAATTTGATTTCCTTTTATTTTTCTTTATATCTTCTCAGAAATTTCTTTAAAACTATAAAACTTCTTAGTAAATCCAGAATAAGAAAGTTATTCTTATACTCTTCTGGTTTGTTATTTTTTTAAATTGTTATCTTTTTAAATTATTAAAACACCTGCCAGTTTCATTTGTAAATCCAGTTTAATATCTTTTTCCAAGTCATTCTAATAATGTGTCATTTTTAAATCCACATTTGAATAAACCTCAGTCTCATTCAATCCATTTTTATGATAGCAGACAATTTTCTGAGTAACTTCTGAGTGCATTGTTGCCAAATATCCTTGAATTGATCCAAAGTTAAGAACATTTTGTTCCATTCTGTTTCAATGAGTCTCACCTCCTTAAATTACAATCTTTATTTCTTTCTGGTTCCCTCTAGTATTCAACCTTCAAAGTCCCACCTTATGTTTTTTCCTAATCAACAGCATTTTCTCACTGGAAGATTTCTTATACCCTGTTTCTCCCAAAATAAGACACCCCCTGATAATAAGGCCAATCTGGCTTTTGAGCACATGGCAATAAGGCCAAGTGCTTATTTCAGGATTTTAAAAAAGAAAAGATAGAGTCTTATTTTCGGGGAAACATGGTACTTAATCTCAAAATCTTCATATATCTTTTTCCAAACCAACAAGAATTATTGTAATTAATTTCGGATTCTTATTTCAAATCCTTCTGGCCCCTTAGTCTGTTTATAACTTTTCAAACTCAATGTACTAATCACACTGTTGCTGTTTATTCTAAAACAAAATAATAATAATAATAATCTTAATCTTGCATAAAATGTTTTTGACAAAAATTGAGGGAGATTCACCCAGTGTAATGAAATTTGCCATTCTGAAGGTTGTTACTATCCAAAAATCTGTTAATAAGCAATTTCCAGAAGTGATTAAGAAATTCAATGTGAACCCAAGTCCTTGGGCTTGGGCAAAGATGGCAATACCATGGCTCCAAAAACTCTAAAACCACCGGAGACTACTGTCTTATAGTTGTTTCATAGGGAGCTACTATCTGGAGCATTTATGGGTGATCCCGAGTCCTATCCTTTATCCAGAGATGAATTCCAAAATGCTAGTCCACTTACTGGCTCCTCATTCTGTTGTGATTATCGGCAGAGTTGTTTTCAGTTTGCCATTGTTTCCCCAGAAATTGATACGTTTTGTATTTTTAAGAAACTAACTGTATGTACTAACAAAGTAGAAATATTACCAAAAGCTTTCTTGGAGCATAACCCTATATCAGGGGTGAAATCCAGTTTTTTTTACTACCGGTTCTGTGGGCATGGCCTGGTGGGCGTGGTGTGGTTTGGTGGGCGTGGTAGGGGAAGGATACTGCAAAATCCCCATTCCCACCCCACTTCAGGGGAAGGATACTGCAAAATCTCCATTCTCACCCCACTCCAGGGGAACGATACTGCAAAATCCCCATTCCCTCCCCACTCCAGGGGAACGATACTGCAAAATCCCCAATCCCTCCCCACTCCTGGGAGAAGGATATTGCAAAATCTCCATTCCCACCCCACTCTGGGGCCAGCCAGAGGTGGTATTTGCCAGTTCTCCAAACTACTCAAAATGTCCGATACCGGTTCTCTGAACTGCCCAAAATTTCCGCTACCAGTTCTCCAGAACCTGCTGGATTTCACCCCTGCCCTATATCTTTAATATATAACAAGAAAAGCAAAACTTATAGATGGAGGCTAAATGAGACAGTGTTACCAAAGTTTCTTAGCCATGTTTTTTATTCTCCTTTTGTTTCTTAGCAACCTTTAGGCATTACAACAATAATATAGGAACTACTGAAGTATTATTGCAAAGTGCTGCTGTAAATATTAATGAATCTTACTATTTTCAATTAATATGCCAATATAAAATTATATAGTCTCTCTCTCTCTCTCTCTCTCTCTCTCTCTCTCTCTCTCCCTCCCTCCCTCCCTCCCTCCCTCCCTCTCCTTCCTTCCTTCCTTCCTTCTTTCTTTCTTTATCACATTTATACAGCTGCACATCTCCCTAAAAGTGACTCTGGTGCACAACAATAAATAAAACAGTCAATATAAAAGATCAAAAAGATAAAAATTTATAAAAACACAGTAATAAATAACATAAAACAAAAATACTAATCATACCTAGTAACCAACTGTATATCATATATAGAATAAATTAAATAAATTGAACAAGGTTCAATATCTGTAAATTTGCTCTAAAGCTTAGAATACAAGGGACTGATGTTTATGTTTATGTTTATTTGATTTATATACCGCCCTTCTCCCCGAGGGGACTCAGGGCGGTGAACAGGCAGAGATAAAAAACATAAATACAAAATTTAAAACCGAATTAAAACCAAATTAAACAATTGCCCAACAATTCAAACCCATTTTTTAAAAAAATATATAAATCCCAGATCTAAAAATTTGGATTATACAATTTAAAATTTTCTTATAAAAAGGGGAGATACTATGCCAGGCCCGCTTGATGAAATAAAAAAGTTTTTAACTCACGGCGGAAAGCACGAAGGTCCGGGATCCGCCGAATCTCTGGGGGGAGATCGTTCCAGATAGTGGTAATAGTAGTGATCAGGTAACAGTATGCATGGTGTTTGATGAATTATAGTTGTGGGTGTTTTATTAATTACATGGAAATGTTGCAGCACCAACTGGAAAAAATATTTTCTCTGTAGTATTCTGTTTGTACACAAATCAGATCTTGTACTTGGATGTATGTGTGTGTAGTTATCATAAATTAAATGTAGCCTATGGATGAAGTATCCTTTCCCCCCCAAAAAGTTTGCATCAATGCTTTCTGCAATTTACAAGGCAGAAAAAAGTCCTGTTTTGCATTAAGAATTTAATGTGCATGAAGTTTTGCCCCAAGTTTTAATACTTTATTAAAAACAAAAGGTAACTACTCCCTAACTTGTTTTATTTTAGCTGTTTGTTCTTTGCCTTGAGTATTGAAATGCCAGAAATACTTATTTGTTCTTTTGTTAAATTTAACAATAGTTGCAATGTACAACTCAAACTAGACACTCTCTGACATTAAGAAAATGTTTTTACTTAGATGTAGAGGGCTTTCCAAGTGTCTATTGATCAGTGTTCTCCAACAGCATAGAAATAATGTGTCTAATTTAACTGGCCACATGGAGGAGTATAGGAAAAGCATTACTTATCCCCTGAAAGGCTTAGAATATCAATAGGAGGACATAACATTAATGACTTTCCTATACTGCAACCTCAAAAACGGCTAAATGAGGAAGAAATTATGCATTTGTTTTCCTATAATTTTACCAGTTGTCTTGTTTTACTGCAACACTAAGGCATTAAGAGTAAAATGTCACACCAAGACTTCTTTCCTAACAATTTGTTTGACATGCAAACTATGCAGCTTTCCTTTCCCCGCCCCCTCCCTTCACAATGGAAGGGGAAAAGATTGTTCACTTCAGACGGAGCCAAGCCATGGGCTCTCCTAGGTGAGTACTATGGAACTTAACTTACAATTATTTGAATCACAGCTTTGCAACTTCCTGACATGTTTTCCCCCTGATCAGCCACTAGAGTGCCTATAACAGAACACTGGGCAAACATAATGTGTGCTGTGCTGTATCTGGTGGAGGCGACCGGAAAGCAGATCATGGCTTTTATACAGAATGTCGTTCAATATAAGAAACTGAGAAAAACACATGGACATTATCATGTTGGGTATTTTTCACTTTCTGTTCCGCATTTCCTGCTTTTAGCGAGAGGCATACGGGATACACACGACATGATTACATAATGTTCTCTCTTGCAAAATGTTAAGTAGTAAAGGAGGTGGAAAACTGAAGGCAAGGGGGAGGAGGTTCAGTAGATGCCATTGGAGCGAATTGCTTAAAGAAGTGGGATAATTACGCAACAATTATTTATATGTAGCATTTAAATCTTAAATTCTGCCCGGGTGTGCAAAGCAATATGGAATTTTATCTTCACAATAATCCTGTGAGGTTCATTAAGCTTAAAGATAGTGATTGGGGGAAAACCATTCGAGCTTCATGGTTGGGTTGACAGTTGCACATGGGTCTCACCAATCAGTCTAAATCAGTCTAACTATTCCATAACATTAGCTTTTGAATGGGAAAAAAAATCCATCTTTATTATAGGGTGTATCTGCTTAATATTATTAGGGTCTAAATTGGTAATAGAATTTAGCCTTCTTATAAAATTACAGTTGTCATTTATTTCCAAGTCCACTTCAAACAAAGTAAGGATAATCATTAGGTTTACAGAGCCATGCCATTTTAACCAATACTTATATGTGCTGGATAACATAGAAATACAATAAAAATGGACAGTTGCAAAACATTTTAAAAATAAATCAAGTATCAACATATTTATATTTTTAAATTACAACTCCTTTGTTAGAAATGTGTTGGACTGATCCTTAATATTGAAAATGACCAAGAAAACTAGCATCCTTGCATTAAAACAAAATATTATATGAGATTTCACTATATTATTTTTATATTTATATTTCATAAGTATAGGTACATACATATTTGTCAATCAGCTTGGGAGTCCAGCTAGTTTTATGAGCACTCAATGGAGGAAAGAAGAGTTTCTTTACTGTGCTCTAGTGGTGGGTTGCTACCGGTTCACCCTGGATTGGGTGAAGCGGCAGTGGCAGTAGGCGCGAGCGTGCATAAGCCCACGAGCAAACCGGTAGTGACGGGTTTTGAAACCCGCCCCTGATTGTTCCTATCTAGAAGATTGTCTGATGCCCTTCAAAAGTTTTGGCATACATATCTGGAGCATGCATAGAACAAGATTATTGCAGTAGTTTTTTATAGAAATCACATAAAGAGAAAGAAATAAGAAATGCAGATGGTAGCATTCAAACCAGGAGGGGAAAGGTCATACAAAACTAGGAACAAACACTGTTATATCTTTTAAGTGCCTTTTGAAATAAAAATATGATCCAAATATGTAAATAGGAGGAATCTATTACACTTTTTCAAAGAGAGAACTTTACAGCTGAAATTCTACAACTACATTGTCACTACTAAATTGTCCATGACAGGAATCATACCTGTTGGGCTGTTAAATAAGAAAAGGATAACTATAATCTACTTTTAGATGAGAATGTTTACATTACGTTGGATATTGCAAATTATATTTTTTTAAAAAAGTGAATAAAAAATAACTGAAATTATCTGATGCTATTCTTAAGTTTCAGGCAGATTTATATAAAACAGCTTATTCTTAATATATTAATATATTAACAATATATAATATTGGATATTGATTTTCTTGGCCATTTTCAATATTAAGGGTCAGTCCAACAAATTTCTAACAAAGGAATTGCAATTTAAAATGCAATTACCGGTATGCTGATACTTGAGTTATTTTTAAAATGTAAGCAAATAAAAGGAATTGATTCAGACATACCGGTAGATTATTTTTTTAATGTCTAAAAGAAAAGAAAACTTTTCTAACTTCAAAAGGAGAATTTTACTTCATGCTAACCTTGAATTTCTTTGTGATATCCACTGAGATTTTGTTACTTTTTATAATGGCAGTTTTACACACTTAAATCCTACAGTGGCATACACATGCACGGATGCTGAGGCTGTAAGGTGATGTGAATGTCTTCTTTTGACACTTCACTTTTCAAAGTGAGCGCCAGTCTAATCCCTTAGCTAATATGGTGCATGAAAACAGATGATACACTGATGGCTTTTAGATATGCGTATTTTTAAAGTCTGAAAGAAACAAAGCTTGGAGATAATGAGATTTATATAGTATTATGATTTGAAGACAAAGTTTTATTCTGTGAACCTTACATAAGCATTTTGAAAATTCTACTTTATAAAAATAGGAAATGTGAAAAAATATACTATATCTCTCTCAGGATTAATAGAAATTAGCGAACTGGATTGTCTCAGACTCTCATTAACCAGTTTAAATAGTGCAAAATAGATTTAATATACTTTTCTAAAAATATGTACTTCCAATGTGTTTTAAAACGTACATTGTTAATTAAAATATTCATGATCACATCACCTGTGGCAACTAAGTAAGTTTCAGAAGTGGTTTGCCATTTCATCCTTCCTAGGACTAAGAGAGATTGACTGCCCAGGGTCACTCAGCTGGCTTCATGCCTAATGCAGAAGTAGAATTTACAGTCTCCAAGTTTTTATCTATTGCCTCAACAAGTACATCAAGCCAGCTCTTTCCCAGAGCATTTCCCAGGGTAATTACTTTTTTTTCTTTTCAATTACAATTATATCTGGAGTGTAGCATTCTAGATAGTGATCAGTTTAAATGCAAGTTTCATCAACTTTTCCAGTTTGGGGTTTATATCACATTCAGCGAAAATCAGATTATTTTTTTGTGCAGATATCAATGGGTCATAGTGGCTATTTTGACGTGATATTATTTATAGTCAGCCTGATAAATTTTGTTGCATCCAATAATTATTTAATTCATGGTTTCATCTTTTCTTTACAAAATCTGCATTTCTTGTTGTTTGTTGATACATATTGAATAATTGATTTCACCATTTTTGTTTGTAATGCTCATTCTTAAACTGCAAAAATTAGTGCCTTCTGTTTCCTTCTTGTTGGTGACAACATGTAGTCATTGACAATTCCTGACATTTTCCACTTTATTTTCAGGGTTTTTCATGCATTGGCCATGTAATATTTTATTTCTCCAATTTTCTAAACAGTTTTTAACCATTTACTTGTGCAGTTTACAAACGAAACATCCTGAACAGAGCAGAAAGAAAAACATGATTAATAATCATGTTTTTCTTTCTGCTCTGTTCAGGATGTTTCGTTTGTAAACTGCAATCAGCATTTGCTCTGTGCTTGACTATTTTGTTTGAAATAAACCACAGCCTCTCAGTTTTCATTCTGAGATTAGTTGGTTAATACCACTTTGTGGATGCAATGCATGGATGTGTTGTCAGGAGTTTAATTTGTCCAGTTCAAGCTGAGTCCAGTTTACATTACCAGTAGTATATATGATTATAGAATCTGCCCATATATTTATAGCTTTGATTGTATTTCCACCATTTAACTTAGTTTTTTTTACGTTTTTAAATGGACTAAACTTTAATTTCATCATGTTACCCCCATTTAAGTATTCCCTGGTGTTTGTAGATTTTCTCTATGGGCAAAGCTTTAATGATATTTCCATTTTTGTATCATATACTTTCATTTTGTTCCAATTTTTTTTCTTTCCTTACACTGAGCATCACACATTTATCAAATCAAAATTCCATTTTGATTCCATTACTTTATATTCTTACATGATTAAGATTTAAAAATTTCAGTTATTTATTCATTCAGTATATGAGTGAGGGTAGCAGTTATATAAAGCAATGGAATCTATTGAAAAAAATCCTCTTGTGATGTTTACATTTCCATTTTCTTCACTAGTTATCATCAAAGTTGGTTTTTGTTTTTTCACAGCTTCTATTGCAAAATTCTGAATGCTTGGCCTAATGCAAGCATTTCTGTTATCCACCTGTGGAAGTATAAGTGAATCAAATGTCTTTTTATAATCAATATAAACCATTTGTAACTTGGTTTGTCTTCACTTGAAGTTTTAGCAATAAATCATTTTCTTTCATTTAAATTTCTGCAGTTATTTTTCTGTTTGTATGGATACAGTTAGTTTTTTATATGTAACTTGAAATTGCGGTTGCTAATATATCAGCAGCTTGAATACTGCTGACAAGTAAATGATCTGTAGTTGTTTGCAACTGCATCCTTACATCTTTTATTCTAAAAAATCTTCTACTAATTGTCATCTATTCTTCAACTTTTTCAATTTGTCTTTCTTAGAGATTCATCAGATATTTCAACTAAAATCCATATACTCTTTTTTTTCTGTTGCAGTCTTGTTATTCACCTTTTTGCTTGCTTTTTAATCATTTCTGATGTTAAGATTGTATCATCCATTTTGATTGGTCAATTTTTTTCCACTTTCAGTTATTCATGTTTCATCTTTATTATGTTCTTTTGGATTATGCCAGATGTCATTTAAAAATTTTAATGTTTCATGTTTAGCAGGGCAAGCATATTTATAGTATTTCCCAGCAGTACTTTATAAAACAAATGGTGGCTTGATTTATTTACCTCAATATCATTTTCTTTGAAATAGCTGATTTTTTTCCCTGATACATCTTTAATCATCTTAGTACCAGAATTAAATTTTCTGTAATTTTTTCTTGATCTTATTTTTTTTCCTTCAAATTTTTCATATTACTGATACCAGCTCAGAATTATAATCTTTCCAAATGAAATTTCTATTTAGGTGATTGTTGCTTTTATTTTACAGTGTTGTGTATCAACTCTAATGTATCACTGCTGTGTGATATTATTATGGTTTGCTGCAGAGTTATCCAGATGTTTAGACTGGATTTGGCATTTTTATCCACCACCACCACCATCATCATCAATATTAGTATTTTTATGCACATGGAGTCTTACATACTACATGCACCTTCCATTTAGTAAAATAAAGAATATCTTTATAGTAGAGATCTCCAAGTTGATTTGCAAAACAACTGAGTATTTAATACAGTATCTCTTGTCCCCATTATAGATTATTTCTTTTGCATCATTGTTCTTTGTTACTTCATTATATTTTACAAACATTTCCTTTATGATGATGTTAACTTGAAAACGATGTGCTATAAGTGGATTATTTCTCTGCAAGCAAGAAGAAAGAAAGAAAGAAAGAAAGAAAGAAAGAGAAAGAAAGAAAGAAAGAAAGAAAGAGAAAGAAAGAAAGAAAGAAAGAAAGAAAGAAAGAAAGAAGTAACACTAGAACGAGACTAGAATGAAAGCTTTTGTAGTCTTTATTTGTCTAGTCTTTATCCTGTTTCTCTAGTTCTTTTTGGCATCCAGTTTCGTGGCAGGGGAATTATGTTCTGTCACCTTCTGCTTGTCTTAAACATCAATCTGTATTAGAAGAATAAAATAAAATGCTAGCAATTCAGGCATTTTAGGACAGTTGAACTGGGCAGTTGAATTTCAGTGAGTCTCCATGCAAAATATTCCATGTGCTTCATTATGGCATTAAAAGGAGGGCCTAAAGGACAACGGGGCAATAGCAGGAGATAATAAAATAATGTCTAGTAGTCCCTTGATATTGGTGAAAGAATTGAAACTTAACAGAATTTGAAATTAAGATATCTAGCCTTGTTTTCCATGACAGAGATATCTGTCATAGATTTTTAGATTTTTCTGGTTGAGTGACCTCCAAATGTTAAAACAACTTGGTGCATGCAGAAAATTGAATCGCCAGGTGCGGTCCAAATTTTCCATTTGTCAGATAATTTAGTCTAGAATTCATTGAAGGATAATGAGGGTTTTAGACATATTAATTTGCAGGGCATCCAATTGGGAAGCTTGGTCTGTTGTATTTGTACCACCATATTTTCTGGGGTTTAGCCTCTGGAGGTAGTCATTTGAAGATTTTGTTATTCATTAAAAATGGCTATTCATATACTAATCAGATGTGAGCATTATTAGTATAGTTTCCCTACTGACCTACATATTTTCTTCAGGAGCAAACTGATTGAAAAGCTAGTGTGTACCATTCAGGATTCATTGCTGCAGATTATTCAACAACACACAGCTGCAATTCTTTCTATTGGCCATAACTCTGCATGCCTTCATGGTGGAAAGATGCATTGATATATGATATAAACATGATATATGACAACACAGAAATTAATTTATTTTGCTCCTCCTTTATGTGACATTTAAACTGAAGTTGAGGGATTGGAATTAACATATCAGAACATGTTTCTAAGTGCCACATTTCCCCAACATTCTAATTTTATATTGTGTGAGCAATATAAATATTGCTGTATTTAGATACTGAGCACTTATTACATAAAATGTTAACATTAACAAAATGCATCGGTATCACAATATTTTTGTTTGTGTTTGTTGTAGTCTTTATTTGTTAATGTCTACATCCTCCTTGGCTATACTCCCTGAATTACTTAGCTGCCAGAAAATCATCTAATTTTCTGATGAAAAGGAAGCAGCACATGTTGGTGCAAAGATGTCAGGTCAGGTGATCTGCTGACTTTGTTCCTGACTCTTCCCTCCTTAATTCTTGCGATTGATGGAGCCACTGGAACCGAAGGGTATTGGTTCTTTACTGCTGAAGATCCAATTTTCCACTCCCACACCCTTTCTCTATGTTGCTTTTTTAATATTTTGGGAAATGTATGAAAAAAATGATAGCATTACAGATATCGCCTAGTAAAATGTGGAAGGGGGAAGTTTAAAAAAGAACAAAAGCATTCATGATTAGAACAACATCTGCTTTATAAAACAGATTATCTCTTTTTCTCCTTTTCTCTCCTTTCCCATCCTCTCGCGTGCCCCCCCCCTCCTTATGTTGGGCAGAAGACAGCTCTGATAAAGTGAGAGGAAACAAGATTGGTTTTCTAAGGGCACTAGGCCCTTCATGATCAGCTAAATCACAGGCTGTCTCACTCCCTGGCTGGGTAATGACCTGCTCCCTGCACCATGGCACCTGCACCCCCCATGGGACATTATGATGTGCACCTAGGCAACTGCAGGGGCCCACACTGAAGGTGAAGCTGTCATATCGATCTTTTTAGCTCTAAAATATGAGCCACTTTACTCTGCTCCCTGATGCTGTGATGTGAAAAATAATAACTTGGATCCAAATTAAAAATATTGATCTCTGGATGGTGTTGAAAGTAAATAAACACCTTCCGAAGTTTTCAGGTCAGCCGAGAAATGGTATTCAGCAGTAAATGTGTCGGCGTGTCAGAATCCAGGGTTCTTGATCTGTTTTTCCTTTTGAATTGATTTTTCATTATTTACTTCCTAAAAGTGTTGGAATTTGGTCCTCCACTGCTAAATCCCAGTGTTCGGGCAAATTATTTCTTTGGAGCTTCTGAGGTGCTCCTAATCCACTCACTCATTGATTGATTGATTTTTGACTCAATAAACTTGCATTACCCTTGCTTTATTTAAGACTTCCATCATAATTTTTTGTACATTTAGGCTTGACTTTTTTATTTCCCTCTAACAGATGAGCTGACATTGAACTATCAAACATGTGGGAAAACAATTGCCACAGGGTTAATTTTATTGCTAGCTCCATGCATTTTAAGTAGGTGTTAGGTATTTTCCACTCCCGACTGATAAATTGCTGCTGAACCACTAAAGCTTAAAAATGAATGGGAGCACAGTAACTACAACAAAAATCCACTTATATAAATGTATTGCAGAATGAACAGGAGGGGACAGAACATTTTATTTCAGTAATATATTTTTTATTATTTAAATGTTCAAGGAAAGAACAAGCTTTCTGTAATAAAACACTTATTGTAATGTTATTCATGCAGTAAAGTGAGTGAAATGGCTGCATGTTCCTAATAGAGCATGACATTTGGTTTCATAAGTGTTTTATTCTTGGTAAACAATCATACTGTTGGTTCATTTTTCTCAGCAAATATTTCTTGAAATAAAAACATTCTCATACATTTTTCCTAATAAATTTGCACGAAATAATT
Source organism: Ptyas mucosa (assembly GCA_012654045.1). Lineage (NCBI taxonomy): Eukaryota > Metazoa > Chordata > Lepidosauria > Squamata > Colubridae > Ptyas > Ptyas mucosa. The sequence continues at coordinate 4,635,521 of WNWU01000043.1, read as the reverse complement.
TTAGTGAAAGTATGCTATCAATGGCTTCTTAACCTGATCCTAAAAGATGAATTCTGTGGACCCATCAACGGGAAATGGCAGTAATTACACAGGGCAACATTTTTTTTCAAAATTTTTGCTTCCTGAACAACTTTTGGAGATTATGATAGAGCCCCTCAAACTGAACACAAATATTTCAGAATGAGACATATAAAATTATCTTTTAATGACTATAATGTATGTAATCACATAATGTTTCCAATACACTGCATGAGTTCAACAGGGGTAAAAGTGTTTTGCTGCTGATTTTTGTTTGTATTCAGTGTCTGATGCATCTTGCTGCAGTGTCCAACAATAGTCAGGCAGCATTGATGTATTCCAGTAATCCTGATAACCATTGTTCAATGTGGCAATGTCCTGGTGAAAACTTTCACTGTGTTCATCATTGACTGCATCTAGATTTTTGGGAAAGAAAATCAAATGCAGAATACAGAAAATGAATCTTAAGTGACATATGCACATGTTGTAAGATGTTTGTCACCAGCTGAATGTAGTTTGTTGCTCTCTAATTGGCAAGAAAGTTCTCAATATTATCTTTGAATGCTTTCCAAGCAATTTTCTCTGGCCCCACTAACAGATCTTCAAACCACTTGTCATTGATGATGTATCTGATCTGTGAACCAACAAATATGCCTTCCTTAATTTTGTCATTAGCTATTCTTGGAACATCTGTTTCGAATAATGTTAATCTTCTCCTTGTTCACCGCTTTCACAGAATTTTTCATCAATCTGAGTTTTATGTGAAGAGAGAAAATTTTATCATTCATTCATTCATTCATTCATTCATTCATTCTTTCGTTCTATCCTTGTCAGGTCAACAAGTGATTCATGTGCCACATTATCCTATTCTTGAACCAAATTCTTTGAGTTACATTTTTTAATGTAATGTGACTGTTGTGTAGCTACCCCATTTACGTATGTATCCAAGCTATGTTCTAAGCACCAGAGCCATTACTCTTAGATCTCTACACATATTCCAGTTATACTTGGTGTACTGGATGTGCTTCAACAACAGTTCCATGTTTTCATATGTTTCTTTCATGTGTGCAACATTGTCAACAGAAAGGTGTATACTGTGTAACAACACACACACACACACACACACACACACAGAGTATTATCCATGTTTTTAGGACTGATAATTGATGATGTTGCTAGTATCTATTGCAGTGATCATTGAATTGTTTTGCTTCCTTTTCCTTCTCTGCAGAACTTGCGCTTTCCTCAAATTACCATATGCCATCTGTTTACGTTATATCCAAAAAAGATCTGTGCTTACATCTATACCTGGCTATTAGTATGTTGTAAGGGAGGAATCTTAAGACCTGGACAGGAGTGGGTTCTAAAAATTTTTACTACCAGTTTTGTGGATGTGGCTTATTTTGTGGGCATGGCTTGATGGTCATTGACAATTATTTAGAATTTAGCAGAGGTACTGATCTACCAGGCTTTTAACTGCTTGCAGAGCTGTACCGATCTACCCATTTATTTTTTGCAGGCACTGGTCTACCCATTTATTTTTGCAGGCACTGATCTACTCATGTAGTTTTGCAGGCACTGATCTACTCATGTAGTTTTGCAGGCACTGGTCTACTCATGTAGTTTTG
>WNWU01000043.1:4581017-4633865 GCA_012654045.1 Ptyas mucosa | reverse complement strand
TCTACTCATGTAGTTTTGCAGGCACTGGTCTACCTATTTATTTTTGCAGGAACTAATCTACTCATGTATTTTTGCAGGCACTGGTCTACTCATTTGTTTTCTTTTAACACTGATCAACTGTAGGGCGGCCCTTTGAAGCCCCGCGGCAAGAGTTTAAACATTTTTTTTCCCTCTAGCCATCAGCTGGGACTCAGGAGGCAGCAATAGATTGGGGGTGGGGCCAAATAAAAGGTAAGAATAACATGGGGGGCGCAGAGGGCGGGGGGGCAGAACTGGTTCGGTGACATCATATCGTCACCGCTACCGGCTTGGGAGAACCGGGAGGAACCCACCACTGGACCTGGAGCTGCATTGAATTTCCTTATTTTTCAGCTTCGTATCTTACTGATTAGGTTACATTTTCAAAGGTTTCATGTTTCTGCAGATACATTAAACATTACCTTAATATTTTGGGTCCATTCAAAATCTTAAAACTTTGGAAGAACTTGTAACGGAAATACATGCCATTAATTTTTTTTATGGGTAACTGCTGCATTTTGAAATGTGGGATCGGTGGCATTGTAAGTCTGTCAAACACACAGGGCCTTCTCCTTATATATTGAGTACCATTTATTTATTCATTAGACTTAAAGCTACTTCATTCGCAAAGCAGCATGTACCTCATCTGCCCCAAGAGATAAAACAATATACTAACAATACTTAATCAATGTTAATTCCATTGCACCTCAAAATCACTCTCCAATATAGACAGTCACAAACTGCAGGTGAACCAGTAGTACTGGAAAAGAAGCTGCTGAGCAAGGTATTGCAACCTTGGCCCTGCTTTTGTAGGCAGCAGCAGTTTCCATAATGGATAACTTTATAAAGATTAGGTAGGTCCCATGGACTGATATTTGTTTAACAAGCGCCTACATTAAAGAACTCTCAGGTGATTCCATCAAAATAGACTCTGAGAAAAAGATTCTACAGGCTATCAAAAACTGAATGTAATTCAGTTATACCCATTAGGAATTGAGAAAGAAGAAAAATCCTCTCTAAATGCAATATTTTTTAAAAATCTCCCCTTTGTTTCAAAGCTCCTTGCTATGAAACTTATTTTAAAGGTGAGGGGGCTTTGCTGTTCAGAAAATACCAATTCCAAGGTCTCTTGGGTTTAGTTAAGCAGAATTTTGAATCCCCTTTTACACCAATGTCCATTGTAATTTTCACATTCTTTGAATTTATCTGTTTTCTATTGGAAGTGTATTTAGTACTTTAAAACGTGGCTTAATTATGTCCATTCCAGGAAGACAATAAATACAAATGCCATTACTTTTAATCTACACAAAAACCTAAAGAACCCCCACCCCCCTGGCAGTGAAATGGATAGTGGCAAAGAAAATATGTTCTTATACAATACACATAGGAATAATGATTTGGCAATTCCCATCGGTTTCTTGTGTTTTAGGAACATAAATATGTAGTTTACAAGTAGTTCAAAAAATTAATGTATGAAAACCCTGCACCCCTTATTATACTGAACAGATTTTCTGGCTTTTGAATTACTGCAGGATGTTTTATGACTCAAGAGTTGAAGCTGAATAATATGTTGTGTAATCTATTGAGGAAATAGATTACAACAACATATATAAATAAGTGACCATAAATAAGAGGTCACTGAGGAAACATTTAATGGGATTGGAGCATATTAAAGGTAGTTTGCTAAAGGAGACTAACCTGCACTGAAATGATGAGGCACAATTATATTGCATAGCCCTGTGCAATGATCAGTTAAGAAGTATTGTTAGATGAAGGCTAACTTCATAGTGATTACATCATAAATTGCTTGGTACCATACGTTTCTGAAGTCCAAGATGCTATAGAGATTATTCAGTTGTCTAAAAACTGTACCAGAAGTATGTGTGCATTAAAAGTAAAGGTAAAGGTTCCCCTCGCACATATGTGTTAGTCATTCCCGACTCTAGGGGGTGGTGATCATCTCCGTTTCAAAGCCGAAGAGCCAATGTTGTCCGAAGACATCTCCGTGGTCATGTGGCCAGCATGACTAAACACCAAAGGCACACGGAATGCTGTTATCTTCCCACCAAAGGTGGTCCCTATTTTTCTACTTGCATTTTTTACGTGCTTTCGAACTGCTAGGTTAGCAGAAGCTGGGACAAGTAATGGGAGCTCACCCCATTATGCGGCACTAGGGATTTGAACCACTGAACTGCCGAACTTTCGATCAACAAGTTCAGCGTCTTAGCCACTGAGCCACCACATCCCACTATGTGTGCATTATGCTCTACTAAAATAAAATGTAACATTATTTCTATTTTACTTCCTGAAAAAAAGGAGTTTGCAATTTATTGTCTTTTTGACTAGCAAGCTTGACTTGAAGCCAGCTTTTTTGTTGTTTATGTCAGCTGCTTTTCCATCTTGGGAACCTTACTGAAAAGCTCAATTCATCAACTAGTAGTTATTCAAGTAATCATATTTGGGCAATATAAGTATCTTTCGCACGACTGCTCACCTCAGCTTCCTTAAAGGATAAGGGAAGAGCCTCCACCCCAAAAAGAATCCTTGTCTTGCACTATTCATACCAGACAAAAATGTGAACGGGAGAGAGTAAAAGTACAGAAGGCTGAAAGTAGCATATGAGAGAGTTGTGTAATACAGGCAGTCCTCACCTTACAACCATAATTGAGCTCAAAATTTTTGTTGCTAACTGAGACATTTGTTAAGGGAATTTCCTCCATTTTACGATATTTCTTGCCACACTTGTTAAGTGAACTTGACTTCCCCATTGACTTTCTTGTCAGGTCACAAGAAGTGATCACATGACCTCAGGACACTGCAATTGTCATAAATATTGTTGCCAAGCATCAGAATTTTAATCACATGACCAAGGGGATGCTGCAACAGTTGTAAGTGTGAAAAATGTGAAAAATGGCCATAAGTCACTTTTTTCAGTGCCATTGTAACTTTGAATGGTCACTAAATGAACTGTTGTAAGTCGAGGACTACCTGTGTTTACAATTAACATGCCCAGGAATATACCAGAATTATGCCATTGGCTTAGTGTGAGGCTGATCTCCCCTCCTCAAGGAAGGAGGGGAAGTCACATATGTCACCACAGAATAGATGAAAATTATATAATTTGGATAAATTGTATCATACTATAACCCTGCAAACAACACAAGTTGCCTAATTTACACCCTTTGCTGAACATATACCGCTAGAGAAATACCATATGTTTCTATCTCCTTGGGACACAATACCCGTTTTCCTCAGGAAAACTGATGAAGATGCTCCCTTCTCTTCCCAATATCTCTCAAGCTATTCACTATGAAATTATCATTTTTTATAGAATATCTGAGAGAAGGGGATGATGTCATATGTGTCATGACACATCATTTGCATATTTGCATTGTGGTAGATGTGGTGTCATTGTGGCTTGTACTGAATACCAAGACCCACTATTTACATTTTTGCAACATTATAATTTGCTTATAAATTGCTAGCCTCTCTGAAGACTCATCTCAGTTTACAATATAAGAACAGAATGCATGTATAACAAGATAAGAATAATATACTATTATAAAAATTACTAGGTGTCCTATTCCAACAGTGATCTTAACCACACGAGCATCTATGTTGTATCCTTGGCGGCAAAGAAAGACACATAAGAATGTCTTCATGCAAATTGCACAATTTACATACTTGTGTCAATGATGATGACAATGCACGTATCAAGAAACCGAGGTGGCGCAGTGGTTAGAGTGCAGTACTGCAGCTACTTCAGCTGACTGCTAGTTCAGCAGATCAGCGGATCAAATCTCACCGGCTCAAGGTTGACTCAGCCTTCCATCCTTCCGAGGTGGGTAAAATGAGGACCAGATTGTTGGGGGCAATATGCTATTTAGTATACTGTCTTTGGTGTAATCCGCCCAGAGTCCTTGGAGAGTGAGCGGCATAGAAATATGACTAATAATAATTTTGTCTCCCTTTGTTATGAATTGGCCAACTTAATTATTAAAAACTTTTGAATAACTTTTGTCTATGTGGCCCTAATATCAAATGTAATCTTCTTAAATGGACCAACAGTCTCTACTTACAGTCACTCATGCCCTAGTCACTTCCTGTCTTGACTATTGCAACATGCTCTACATGGGGCTGCCCTTGAAGAGCATCTGGAAGCACCAGTTGGTGCAAAATGCAGCAGCCCGCATGGTTTTGTGCAGACACCAGTGTGCACATGTATCACTTTTCCTGAGGGAGCTGCATTGGTTGCCAATTTGCTTACGGGTCCAATTCAAGGTGCTGGTTGTCATCTTTAAAGTCCTTCATGGCTTGGGACCAGGTTATCTGAGGGACCGTCTCTTGCTGGTCACATCTACCCGACTCATCAGAGCAGGGAGGCAGGGAATGTTGCAGGTCCCATCCCCGAGGGAGATACACCTGGGAGGGCCTTGTCTGAGGTGGCTCCCTCTCTCTGGAACATCATTCCCCCAGAGATTAGAATGGCCCCCACTCTAATACTCTTCCAGAAGGCGCTGAAGACCTGGTTCTGCCAGCGGGACTGGGGAACCCAGAGTGGTATGGAGCCCATTAAATGGCTCTTGGGATTTGCCGTTGCCAGGACAGGGGTGGGAGGTATGGGGTGATTTTGTTATATTGTACTATATTAATTTATTTGATTCTTTTTGTTAGTTTTTATTGTTTTAAATTGGTTTTATATTCTGTAAGCCGCCTTGAGTCACCATGGGTGAATAGACTGCAATATAAATTCAATCAATCAGTTTAAGTGAAAAATATGAATTACAATACAGAGTATCACAATCCACGTTAGAATTACTTATAGATGCTTAGAGTGACAGTAGACTGGATAGAGCATTTCTGTGTCAGAGAATGGTAATGTGCAAAGTGATTACTTTTCTCCTGTTTGTTAATGTGCTGATGTTCAGTTATAGGTGGGGGGAGGGGGGAAGGTAAGAAAACTTTGACTTTTTGCATTTTTTTTCTTTCTCTCTGTTTTTTCTAATTACATTCTTCTTTTTTTTCACTATTTCTCTAAAAAAATAAAAGCCAGCTAACCAGGGGAAGCAAAAAGTAAATAACAGCAGAATCATGTTTTTGTCAATGTATTGAATTAGAGTAACACTTTCTTTTTTTTTTAAAGTGGGGAGTGACAGATTTGAAATGTTTTGGTTTTGTCAATCACTTGTCAGAAGCCATTTCACAAATAGTAAAAAATATGTGACACTTTGGTGAAAGGCCTGAGTAAGCTGTGTGTGAGCCACTTCATATATCAGAAAACAGACAAGAATGACTGAATGCTTGTCATAACTCTGGTCAGTGGAAGCAAATATTCTGTGAGAAATGCATTGGTAAATAACCAGAACAAATGCATTTATTTAAGATTTGTTAGCACTTCTGTCAGAAAGCCATAGCAGCATTGTATGTAAAGTAATGCATTTTGAATTTGAACCAAGCTTCCTTGGGAAAGCATTTCTTATCTTTATTCTTTAAACATTAATTCTCAACTTGTTGCCTAGTCCCCACCCTCTTGATATTTCTTTCATTGAAACTTGCATTTCCTGCTTGGTTGAATACTGTACATTTTAACAGGCAATCTAACTCAAAGCAACAGAGAGCTGGATTTCAACCTTGGCAGTCATATGAAAGTTACTTTTAACTACCTGATTAGTCACCATAATAAATATTTCTTGTTTTACAGTAAAATTGATTGTGCTTTGGTTTTCAGCTCTTGCTGTTGATGCCATTTGCTCATTTGTTCATTCTAGTTTTCTAAGAAAATGGATTTCTGATCAATATTGCTTTTCCATAACTGTAAGAACAGGAAAGGAGACAAGGAAATTAGGCAGTGGCACATGGTGGAGTTGACCTCATTCCCAGGGGTTGGATAATTTTAGTCAGTGATTATCCTAATCTGGCCTATAATGTGTGCATATGAAGTGCCCAACTGATGGCTGATTTGCAAGACCTTTGGCAAGTTGCAACATGTGAAAACACTTAATAAACTCCTTATTATTTCTTTTAATGTTGGCTAAATTAAAAGCAGGGAACTTGTGGCCTTTCATGGGTTGTTGAACTATAATTCCTACTATCTTCAGCCAGCGGCACAACCAGTAAGTAGCAAGAAAAGCTGGAAGCTCCATATAGCCATAACAAGAGAACTTTGACATTTTATTTATTTAGAAAACATGCACCAGTTGAAACAGTTTCATAAAAGTAAGTAGAATTAGTTACAAGGAGAAACAAGGAAATCTAGGCAAGCTAGTGATCCAGCAGTAAAGAATACACTTGTACACTAATACAGTGTTTCCCCGAAAATAAGGCTCTGTCTTATATTTTTTTGAACCCCAAAATAAGTGCTTGGCCTTATTTTCGGGGATGAATTCTTATTTTGGAGCGTGTGGAGCAAGATGGGGCTCCTCTTGAAGTCTTACCTGATTTCCAGCTCTGTCTCCCTAACCCTAACCAGAGGAAATGGCGGGGACCGGCTACGCATGGTTTAAATATTTTCAGGGAGGGCTTATTTTCGGGGGAGGCTTAATTTAGTGCGTGCTTTCAACTGGGCTTATCATCAGGGGAACGGGGTATATATGGGAAATGTGGGTACTTTAAAAAGTATTATTATGTATACTCATGGCTAACCCCAGCCACAGATAAGCCAAATCAATAACTTTTAATGATTGTGGATACCTTACCCTAACCCCTTATTTCATTATCAAAAAGTTGATTATTTGTAATTATATTAATATTGGTAGCAGATGCTTATTAAAGTATAGTGTGAAAAACATATTTCAGGAGTTAAACAGAATACATTTTTAACAAATTCATATGTAAATATAGATATATATAGAGAGAGATCACAACTGTTTTTCTCTGGAAGAAATGACAATACATTAATTGGTAGAAATACATCTTCACAAATCAAAGATTCTGTTTACTGAACTGATATTTAAGATTTCAAAGCCTTGCATGGGAAACTAATTAATAATTAATAATTACTGTGTTATTTATAATGACCATCTCACTAAAAAATGTTAATGGATTTGTTAATCATTAATAATCATTTAATTCATTTATTGCTTGTGTTTTCACTTACCTCTTTGTAGGTGTTTTTTTTTCAAATTCAAGTATTTTTATTCCTGTTTGACATACTTGAAATAGACATTTACAGTAAACATAATATTTAACATAGAATTACTCGCATTTTCCTTCTACTCCGTTTTGCAGAAATAAACCAACAGATAATAGAGAGATCTACTAGGACCCTTTAAAAGGCTACAGAAGACGATTAGTGCACATTAGTGCAATATTTTCTTTCAAATAAGGCCAAATATATAAAGCATATGCACCCACCCACAACCACACACACATAGAAGAGTAAATTGCACTGTCTCAAAGTAAGAATCAACAAGAAGAAAGGAAATTGTGCATATTCAAATGACGATTCTCTCTCCAACTATCTCAGTCTTAAAACCTAAAAACATTTTACTTCTGCCCAGATATTATTATGTTACATTCCTTTTTATGCTACAGTGTTCTTTTTTCCTTCATTAACTTGTACAGAGACAGGTGAAATACTATCTAATAGTCAGGAGACACAATTCATTTTTAATCTCACAACACATGGACAGTCTCAAGCATAGTTTCAATTGGGAAACTGTGAGCATCCAAGAGCAAACTGAATACAAAAATACTAGGAAACTCCTGCAAATTTGGTATTTAGACAAATCAGCTGTCAATAGACATATAGAGATGAAACACATTTACATATGATTCAAAAGAGGAAATACAAAAGCTAAGAAGGAAACAAAGACACATCCTCTCCAGCAGCCACAACCAGATAAGCAGGGATTAACGCCATACAAACGATCAAGCAGAAAACAATATCCCAATCAAGGAACTACAAAGGCAACTACCATACCAATATTTGTAGGACAAGATATCATACAGGGAGCAAACCCCACATTCACTAGCACTGATGATGCTATCATCTTATCTACAGTGAAATAGATGGAACAATGGAGAGAGGTTGGTTAGTAGCAAAAATTAGTAACGTGAATGCAATATGTCACCCCTCCCCAACTTCTTGAATGTTGTGCTTTTCCATCTGCTGAATGCTCACTTTGTAGTTTAGAAATAGCATCAGTTTTGAATAGGTGAGCAGGAGATCTTTATTGCTAAGATATGCAGTATTTTCATTCATGCTCCCTTCATTTTCAAAATAGGAGTGGGAGATCTGACCTGATGCTAACACATTATGGTTGTAAGAAAGTTCCTTGAAGCGAATCAAATTCTTGACCTAAAACTTATGAGTTTATAGTTACTTATATTTGTATTTCTTTCTTATTTTATTGACATAATTTGACTTCCAGCATTTAAAAATTTATTCAGCAAAAATATGTCTGTGGGAAACAGTATTTCTATGATATAGAAACGTTTGGAGTTTTTCTACTGTAGTTTCATCTTTTAAACTATACTCAGATTTGAGATATACATTGACCACAAACATAACGTGTAGAGTTTTTTATGATTTAATTCAACCTTGAAATAAGAAATATATATAGTCTACCCGTAGTCTAGAAAGACCAGTATACAGAAGAAATCGGGGTTTCATCTGAACTTAGTTAAGATTTAAAAATCTATTTATGAGATCTATTAATATAGTGATATAATACTACTAGTTTAATAAATGTTGCTACACAGCAAAGGACAATAAACATATTCACTGTTGCCAATTTATTTCAAATGGCAGGCTGTTTGAGCCATGAATGGATGCTATTTAATAAATGTTGGTTATTTTGCCAACAATCACAAGTATTTAAAGGGTTTTCAAATGGAAAAGAACAAATCAAATAAAACAATTACTGTTGTATCTTATTCTGAAGTTAAGTGTATTTTTATATGGGTCTTGTTTGGAGTCTCCTCCCAGTTTTCATCCATTATCACAATAATTGAGTTTGTAGTTGGAATTAAATTTATCAAATTGTGTTATCCTCTTTTGAAATTGGATAGGTATCCTGGCAGTAGAAGCTAGAAGTTAATCTGCTTTGCTAAAGCCTCCAGTGGCAGAGTGGCAACAGGCTCGAGAACACTCAAACATTTTCCTGTCACCCTGGACACGATGTAATTTCTCCTCAATCCCTTGTGCAAATAATGACATTTGAATCGAGCATTAACAGGCTTAATTACTTTAAAATTGTCATTTTAATTTACACTGATATAGTATTGATCATACAAGCAGAGATTAAGCTGTTCACTGGAGCAGATGATGGGAATTAAACATTAAAGGGTCCTCAAGGGGCTGAGAGGGCCATCTAGAGTGTGCCAGAAGAGGAATGATATTTTTCCGTAATGAACTGGCAGTATGCGGGGACATGAATCTTTGGCCTACTGGAAAACGGGAAATAATGGGGTTTGGGAAGCATTTGCAGGTTATTCATTCGCTGCCATGCACCAATTCTCCAGTGATTCATCCAATTCACCAACATTTATTTATCTAGCAAATTTAAGAGTTATGACCTTTTGCTAAGTGCATTTAATATCAGGCCGAATGAAATTGTTCTGGTGTAACTTGTTAAAATATTATCATTCTTGTTTCTGCATAATATTAAATACGATTTAATTCTTCAAATATATGTACATCCAACCTGTTGTATTTACAGTGTTCCTAAATAATTTATGGGGAAAATTATGTAGAAGCATGGTGTGTATCTTGCCTCATTCAAGTCCTTGTCCTGTTATAAATCTTTATTTAGTAAATTATACTGTGGGTGGGTGGGGGGGATTAAAATGCTGTATTCACTTCTATCAAAAAAACACCTAAACAATTTTGAACATTAAAGTCATTTTTCCCCCATAATAATCAAGCTTGTGTTGCATTTGTTCATGTGTGTCCATGTTGATCTGACAGAAAGTGTTGTAGCTAATCCTATTGTAATGTGTAATAAGATGATTCAGCAAATTACTGGCTTAATTCTTTTATTTTACTGAAAGTTTATTGCTCGGGATAGGTACTTGGTTAGCCTTGGATCATTTGCAGTTCAGTGTGTTTTTGCTGCTCTGCCTCAGCAAAATATACAAATCCACGGAAAAGGAATTATAGAGTTGAAAGTGATCACAAAAATTATTTAAGTAAAAGGATGGCTTATATTTATAGCTTTACTAGCCTATAGCCAATAGATTTCTAATTCAGTGTCAGCATAGAATACAATTTAAGTATCTTGTTTGAAGTATATATTTCTGAATGTCTCTGCTTGAAAAGCTTAATTTTACAATGTATAATGATATATAAGTTTATTGAAAAAGTCCCTACAATGCTTACATTTTTCAAATAAACCTACCATTTACACATGTTTAATAAACAAACAAACAAAGAAATAAACAAAGAAATAAATAGCAATAAAATCTTTTCAGCTTATTGTAGCTCTCATCTCCACAAGGTTTTCCTTTACTTTTATTTACATGTGTGTTATTGTTTTAATGCAAGGCCTCCCACTGGCTTGCATTTATGTCCACCAATATTAATTTGGAAGTGGTAGAGCAGGGGTGTCAAACTCACGTCGTCACAGCGGCATCACATGACGTATAGGGACTTTTCCCCCCTTGGCTAAACCGGGCATGGACGTGGCCAGTGTGTGACGCATCCAGCCCACGGGCCAGGAGTTTGACAGCCCTGTGCTAGAGCATTTAAAGCAATTCCTCTGTAAAAATGAAGTTGAATAACAAATCATGTTATACGGATGGTCAAAGACAGCAGAGTCCATATACAAAAGTAGAAGCCATGGTGGCACAGTAGTGAGAGTGCAGTATTTCAGGCTAACTATGCCCACTGCCAGGAGTTTGATCCTGACCAACTCAAGGCTGACTTAGCCTTTCATCCTTTCAAGATCGGTAAAATGAGGACCCAGATTGTTGGGGACAATATGCTGACTCTGTAAACCAGTTAGAGAGTGCTGTAAAATGCTATGAAGGGGCATATAAGTCTTAAGAGCTATTGCTATTGCTGTTTAATAGAACATTGGGCAGCATTTCAAAACTGTAATTGCAGGATCAGCCATTGGGGGTACTAACCTAAAAAGTGCAGGGAATAAAAATGGAATATATATATCAATTGTTAAATGAACCATATTTATGGTTCACTTTATATAATTTACAGATAAAGTTCTGATTTCTCAAGATTTCAAATACTTTTCTGCACCACTCACTGATTTAATGCACAGTTATACATAATCATAAGTGTGCATTATTTATATTACTTCAGACATTTGCTTTTGCTTTTTTTTAGTAGTACGTGTTTTTATTAAAACCTACAATTTACAACAATAGAAACCAATGCAACAAAAACTAAAATTAAAAGAAAAAGAAATAATGGGTGCAGAAGAAAAAAATAGAAAGTAGAATACAAAGAAATAATAAGATAGTAAATAAAAACAAAAGGTATTGAGTGTGTGTGTTATCACAAATATCAACAATTTTATTAATTTATCACCTTCTCTTAAAATACAATGAATAACATCTTCTTTCTATATCTCTTATCTTAAACAGATCCATAAAACCTAATAATTTCATTCTTGATGTCAGCAAAAATTCATTAAGAATTACCAAAAATATTAACATATCTGTTTAACTTTGATCAAAAAAACCTATCTTTATATTCCTTCCTTTTACTTCTAACAATCTTTAAATTTAGTCCCTTCAAACAGGAACTTTATTTTTTTTCATTTTTCCTTTGTACTCACAAAATTCTTAAAAGTTTTAACAAGCCTCTTTTGTAAATCCAATTACAATTTACAATTATAGGGAAATTATCGAGATCACTCTTTTGGTTTGTTATTTAATTATTAAGATATCAGCTGGTCTCTTTTGTATGTCCAGTGTGATATCTTTTTCCATGTCATTCTTACAGCCTGTCATTTGAAAGTGGATTTATCAGTCTCAGTCATGACAGGTAATATTTGATCCTCTTCCATAGCATCTTTTAAACATCTATAGAGGCAGACACTTTTAAAATTAACTTCTGGGTCCATTGTTCAAAAATATTCTCCGGAATTCCAATGTTAAGATAATTTGCTTCATTCTGCATTAGTAAGTTGAGTTGTAGTGTTCTTCTCCTTTAATTGTAATATTTAGTTCTTTCTAGTTCCCTTTAGTGTCTACACTTTTACTCTATATTCCAGAATCTTTTTTAAAAGTCCTTTTTTTAAAAGGAAGTTTGTCTTTTCAAAGGTACTAGCCAAAGTCTGAATATATATTTCCTTATCTCACAGAGCTCTAAACCATTGGAGACTGCTGTCTTGCCGTCTCCTCATAAGGAGCAACTGACTAAACTACCTGTGGACAATCTGAAATCCTCTCCTTGTCAGAGAGGGATTATGAAGAGCCGATCTACTCACCAGTTTTCATTTTATAAATCATCGTTTCTGCTTTTGATGACGCCATTTACAGTTTGCCATTTTTCCTCCAGAAGTCTTCACCCTTTGCCTTTTCTTTTCTTATGCCTTGCTTGTGAACTGAAAACCTCAGAAACCTGCTAGCAGAATGCCATTGCAAATTTAACTGATCTTTTGTAGAAGATAGGGGATCTTTTGTCCCCTATGCTTTGACCTTCTTGTAAACAAGTATTAAGAGTCAGCATTTATTTATTTTTATAGTAGTTACCTACTACACTATTTTACAGTATTCATCAACAGTGAAATTTCTATGTAATAGACCTAAGGGCCAAGATCAAAATTCTGTAGCCTACAATCTTCAGATATTGTTGAAGATTCATGGGAGTCTTAAGGAGGGGGGCAGAAATCAAAAATATTAAGATGTCAGGCATGACTCTGGATCAAAGCCTCACCCACTTTTTATATGCATATAATCTGCATAAAGAGAGGCAGTGCTTCAACTGCACGACTACATCTGTCATTTTGATTTTGTTTCCCCCTCCCCTTCCAGACTAAAATTTAGTCATATAATCTAGAATGTTTCACTTTAAATGGTTGGTCATTTTAAGTATCACTAGTTTCAAGTGATTTCTGCATAGCATTTGGAACTGCAAGTCCAAAATCATTTTGGAAAAATGATAATAGTGATACTTAGTGATGATAATTATTTTAATGTTTCCCATTGGATTCAATGAAAACGAATAATCCTTGCAAAAAAAAAATCAGAATTCTTGTAGAAATAAAAGGACTTGTGTACTTCATTTGTAAATAGCAAGAAATGTTGTCTACTGAATTTCTTAATATGTTACTTATGGCTAATAAATATAGTTTAGGTTCAAGATTTGATTCCTAATCTATTTTTTTATGAAGTAAATGAGCAACTTTAATGTGAATGTCAAATATTTTCCTTAATAAAGAAGCAGCAAGTTTTCCCTAGCATATCTGTATGCACATGTAAATACATAAAATATGACAATAATTTCTATTTGTCACAAAAAGACAAAGCATCCAGTCAGGTTGTTTTAGTTAAATGTATTAGAACAATCCTCTAGGATTGTTTCTTTTCTCATTTGCAATATAACAGAAGATTTATTATAGTAATTGTTTTTGATTAATAGTTTAGTCCCCTTGATTAATCTCTTATCTCAGGCTCAAATAACTAAATTAAACTGAGCTGCATCCTTCCTTTTTGATTTGTTAAATGTTTCATTGCCATGCACTGACTTATTAAAAGCCTTTACTATTTTGCTGGATCATTTTGGACATGTGTTTTAACTTTTTTAACCTTTTTTCCTTAATTTTATAAAATGCTTATTTCACAAGGTACACAAGTTATAGAAGTTATATAATTTTTTATTCAAACTTTTCTTTGTCAAAATTTTTCTGGGATTAGTATACACATTCAACTTAATACTGTCTTTCAGAAATCTAGTATTATTATTCTTGAATTCCAAAATTAAGTGCAAGCCTATAAGGCTAAATTAAGAGTTGGCTTATGTATGAGTGTATTATTTGATGTGATTTAATCCATTTTGCTTAATCAAATGAATGGAATATAATTCATTTAATTAAACCAGTCAAAGATAAAATTAAATAGCATCTGTACTCATATGTTCTCGGTTAGCTGCCATTCATGATCTTCTATGTCATTCAGTATATGAAATGTCGTTGTGCCTTTTTTTCCTTCTGGTATGGCTATATTGCTACAAAATTTTAACAAGTGTAAAATTCAGATTTCTTAAATCACAATGTGACTTACTGTAAGTAGTGTGCTTGTGGTATGTGCTTATTATTTTATTTGTGAATGCAAGCTGAGAAAACATCGACGATGGATGCATTCAATGTTAAATCCGAACTTGGGTTCATGGTTTATTGTACCCAAATATGTAATATTTTAAAGCCAGGAACAAATCTTGGTTTCAAACTAGTTTATTGTCGCGGCTTGCATGTGTACTATAAACTAAAATCTCATCAATTCAGTTTCTGATAAGTTCAGTCTCTGTAGCTTCTGTTCATTTGTTTTTAAGATTATATGCCTGGTGGCGCAGCAGACTAAAGCAGTGTGATTAACATTCAGCTGCCTGCAATTACTGCAAATTCTAATCTCACCAGGCTCAAGGTTGACTCAGCCTTCCATCCTTTCTAGGGTGAAAGGTAAAATGAGGACCCAGATTGTGGGGGCAATAAGCTGACTTTGTATAAATATACAAAAGTATGAAGGCTTAACGCATTGTAAACCGCCCTGAGTCTCCGGAGAAGGGTGGCATATAAATCAAAAAAAGAAAAAAGAAAGAAAGAAAAAAGATACTGTGACCCAAGTTATTGTCAATGCTTTGTTTGTTTATCTGTAATGATACATAATGTTGTCTTTATTGAAGGAATAGCTGGAAAGCAGTTTTATTTTAGAGGGCTGGAAGGAAAAGGATTGATAAATAGGGCCAATGTTTTAAAATTTTAGTGATTGTTATTCAAGATCCTCCAGCTGCAACCAGTCAAACGAAAATGTGAACAGAGATTCTTCATTTCAGGTGTGCAGCCATTCACAGATGAGGAAGTGGGGACAACAAACTGGTATTACTCAAATATATATTTTTATATTTTCTTGTATTGGTATTTGATTTTACATGTTTCTAACAATGTGTAAATCACCCAGAATCTCTGTTAATTGTTAATTTATTAAATGTAAAATTAATAAGTTGTCACTTATTATTATTTGCCTCCTGGATCAAATTTCTGGATGTGCATTCAAAGCAATGTGTTCCTGACTGTCAAATGGATAATGTATAAAAATTTTAGGAATGTGATAGCAGTGTCCTACTCCGAGTTCTGCTTTCATGAAAATTCTGAGGAAGGAGAATACCACCTATTCTTTGGCATATAAACTCAATATCATCCTAGATTAAGAATTTAGTTTTGGTGGTGATTTTATTACTTTATTTTCATCCAATAGGTACACAGGCAGCTGGGTTGTGATTGGCATGCAGATTACATGATATTTTGCCTACTTTGTGCAACATTTATAAATATATGAATAATTGAGTTCTTTATTACTTTTCTCCAATTGAGTGCTATTGAGAGGTGTGACAATACCAATCCAGATGGTCATTATTAATGATATAGGGGAAAAACTGTTTTCTTCTACTTTCATAATAGTAAATCCTGGTTCATCCAGTTGAGTTGAGTAACAGAAAATTCTGGACAGGCAAAAGGCAGTATTAAATATAAAATATTAAAGCAATAACCAATTAGGAGTCCTCAGAAGTAATATGCTTATAAATATAGGTATTCCTTGAGTTCCTTGAGTTGATAGTTCAATTAGTGACTGCTCAAAATTACAACCCCCCCAAAAAAAGTATTTACGACCCAGTCCTGAAGCTACATATGTTGCAGCACCACAGTAGTAATTCCCCCTTACGACCAACCCAGAGGTGGGTTTCAGCAGGTTCTAACCAGTTCTGGAGAACCGGTAGCAGAAATTTTGAGTATTTCAGAGAACCGGTAGTAAAAATTCTGACTGGCCCCGCCCCCATCTATTCTCTGCCCCCTGGAGTCCCAGCTGATTGGGAGGAAATGGGGATTTTGCAGTAACCTTCCCCTGGAGTGGGGAGGGAATGGAGATTTCTCCAGCAAGGTCCCAGGAGTGGCTAAGAATGGGTTGAATCGTCTGTTTCCTGTTGAGACCGAGCTGTCTGTTTCTTTTAGCCACGCCTCCTGCCTCCACTTTCCTGCCCCATTTTCGGCTTGGTCTTAACCTGAATGAGACATTTCAAAGCATTCATTGTCACTTCTGATCTTCAGGATCATGAGCTTTATTTTTAAAAATTTCCTTTTCTATTTTTCTGCCTTCCTTTAAGGATTAGAGGCGGTGGCTGGCTTTTAAAGCTGCTGCTTTAAGGGCTTTACAGTGCTTGAGGGCCCATTTTCCTCGCTGGAGGGAGAGGGAGTCCCTGCCTAGTTTTGGCTAGGCATACTCAGTGGCAGTGGCCTCAAGAGAGGCATGGAGTCGCTACCCAGTGGCTTCTGGGCATATCTAAGAGCCACAGCTTCAGTGGAGGCCATTGGAGTCCCTGCTTAGTCTCGGCTAGGCACACTCAGAATTCCCTGCTAGCCTGATTGGCTTTACGTCCCTGCCTGGTCTCGGCTAGGTATACTGATTGCAGGAGGTTTTGGGCTACAGGAGTCTGCAAACAGTTTGTAACGGCTGCATTTTTCAAATTGCAAAATGGAGGGAAGAGCTACTGGGCATAGAGCCAAGAAGCAAGGTAAAATTCGAATCTGGCAACTAATGTTGCAATGCTTCCAGAGGCAACTCCCCTAACTGGGGCCCAAGGGAAGCAAAAACATTCCAAAGCTTCTGAAAAAGATGCCAGCAGAAGACATAAGGCTCTAGAAAAACAATTTCACAGAGCAGAGAAAGATCAATCCCAACATGCCCATGCTAGGGCTGAACAGGGTACTTCTCGCCCAGCTTCTTCCTCTGAGAGATTGCTGACTAATCAGCCTGTAATTGCTCCGCCCTTGTCACCAAGCTTCCTTTAACTTGTCTCCTAATACTAATGATTCTCTTGTGCGAGATTCTGTTTTCTGCCCAGCTTCTGTGGCTGCTCCTATTGCTGCTGCTACTGCTGCTGCTGCAACTCAACATTCAGCTCCTCAAAGAGAAGTATCAGCCACCTTCACACCGGCTGTAGCTGGTTGAGACAAGGGTCTCAATATTTGAGACAATATTTCTGATTTACCTGCTGATCTCAAATTGCTCATTGCACAAACTGTTTCTCAGGCAATTGTGGATAAATTGAGCAGTATTCCCAGCCTGTAGCCCCTCTCACCAGTCTTCCCCATGAAGAGCATTTGGCAAGAGACCTGTCTTACAGGCAGGAGTCCCAATCGCAGGATGAATCTTCTGATGACGAAGATTCACTTATACAAGAAGCTTATACAAGAAGGGAGTCAAGGACCTTTTCCTCAACGTTCTGACCGCCAAAGGGATAGGACAGGATTTCGCACCCAGCCTAGGCAGACCCTCCAGAGCAAACAGCCCTTTCAAGGGGCATGAGATCACACCTTTCATAGACCACGATGACTACATGCCAAGCGCACCCATTGGCTCTTTTTGTGCCCCAATGGGAGATGATCACGAGTGACCTATGGGTCCTCAATACAGTAAGGCACGGCCTCAGCTTGGACTTCCTCTCCCTTCCTCTGAATCACTTTGTCAGCTGTCCGGTATCCCGAAGCAGTGAAAAAGAAAGTCTCCTGGAAGCCGCCATCCAGCATTTGCTGGAAATTCAGGCAATCGAGGCGGTTCCGGAGGACCAGAGGGGTCAGGGGTTTTACTCCACCCTGTTTATGGTTCCAAAGTCTTCGGGGGGATGGAGAGCAATTTTAAAACTAAAAAAAATGAAATTTGTATCTGGTCTACAAAAGGTTCAAAATGAATTCCCTAACCACCATCCTAGAGGGAATTTGGGAGGGTGACTTCCTGGCATCGATCGACCTTACTGTTCTGCCCCAGCTACGGACCCCAAAGAACGCAGCACACACAAAGTGGCTGCTTACAGAGGCTTACCTCCATGTGCCAATCCTCCCAGCACATCATCAGTATCTCTGCTTCTGCTTCAAGCAGTCTCACTACTAATACAGGGCCTTGGCCTTCGGACTAGCATCGGCGCCCCAGGCCTTCACCAAGATTCTGGCAGCATTAGCGGCTTTTCTACAATCAATTCCTATTCATTTACAATGCTATTTGGATGACATTCTTGTGCAATGGTCCTTCAAGGAAACCTAGGAGGCGTTGCAGACAACAATCACCGTTTTACGACAGCACAGATTCTCTGTGAACTTTCCAGAGTCAGCTGGTTCCAGCCACAAGACTTCGGGATGGAAATCGACACCAGGCTGGGATGGGTCTTCCTTTCCCAGGACCGCAAGGACAGCCTGACATCCCTGCTCAGACAGGTAAGAGCAGAGCGTCGGGTCCCCATTGCCCTATTAGCACAACTGTTGGGGATGCTTGTGTCATACATTTCAATAGTGCCTTGGGCTCGGCTGCACGCAAGAACCCTTCACTGGTTCCTGCTCCCATACCAACGGTCATGCAACAGCAGCTCTCAGACCAAGGTATATGTTCCCCCAGAAGTGTTGCTCTCCCTCAAGTGGTGGATGTCTCCAGCGCTGG
This sequence comes from Ptyas mucosa, assembly GCA_012654045.1. NCBI lineage: Eukaryota > Metazoa > Chordata > Lepidosauria > Squamata > Colubridae > Ptyas > Ptyas mucosa. The sequence goes on along the minus strand of WNWU01000043.1, from coordinate 4,615,241 downwards.
ACAAGGGCTGTCTCTTCCAGAAGACCAGTCACATCACGATAACATCAGATGCCAACCTCTTTGGCTGGGGGGCTCATCTTCAGGGCCACATGGCTCAGGGCCGCTGGACCCCAGTGGACCTGACCCACAACATCAATTCGCTGGAGCTTCGGGTGGCACACCTTGCCCTTCGCCACTTCAAGACCTTAGTACAGGGCCAACATGTTTTCATTCTTACGGACAACGTCACAGCCAAGGCACACATAAACAATCAAGGAGGCACTCATTCCAGGAGCCTCATGATGGAAGCAGAGCTCCTCAGGAGGTGGGCAGAAAAGCATTTGCTTTCCCTCAACATGGAGCATATCGCGAGGGCGGCAAACACTCAGGCGGATTGCCTCAGTCAGTCCACAATAGACAACGCAGAATGGCAGTTACACCCCACGCTCTTCCTGGAACGGACAATCAGATTCGGTCAGCCAGTAGTGGACCTGTTTGCCTCCCAACAAAATGCTCAGCTTGCCAGGGATTTCACCAGCTTCCCGTCACAAGGGGCAGAGGGGATCAATGCCTTATGCAGCCCTTGGCCAAGCCGCCTACTTTATGCCTTTCCACCTCTTCCGCTGATCCCAGGTGTTGTCAGGAAGGTAATTCAGGGCGGAACTCCTCCTAGTTGCCCCTCACTGGCCCAGGCGCCCATGGTTTGCAGACCTGGTGGGCCTCTCAGTCTTCCGGCCCTGGAGGATTCCTCAGGAGCAGATATCACTCAGCCAAGATGCCTTGCAACATCTGGAGCCCCAGTGGCTCAACTTAACCGTCTGGCACTTGAGCGGGGACTCCTGAGGAAGCATGGGTTCTCTTCCAGGGTCATTGTAACCATCCAGGCCTCTCACAGACCTTCTACGAATCATATTTACGATTCCACATTGGCAGCATTTATCACCTGGTGTGGGGTTAGGGATTTGACCCCACCTCTGCTACAGTTTCACATGTTTTAGACTTTTTGTAGGACAGATTGGACAAAGGTCTGTCCCACAACACGCTCCGCAGGCAGGTTGCAGCGCTGTCCATGGTCTTGCAGTGTGGGAAGAGGACCTCATTGGCCCATGAACTATTCTTAGGCAATTTATTAAGGGAGCTGCTAACCTCCAACCTCCAGTGGTCCATCGCTTCCCCTCATGAGATTTATCTCGAGTTCTTCAGGCCCTTACATTGACCCCGTTTGAACCTTTGCATACTGTGAGCTTGTTCCTCTTAACATTTAAGGTGGTGTTTTTGGTGGTTATCACCTCCGCCAGGCGTATTTCCGAACTGGCTGCTCTTTCAGTACGTCAGGATTTCTATATTTTCCACCCTAATAGGGTTGTACTTCGGATGGATCCATCATTCATCCCTAAGGTGAACTCTTAAGTTCCATAGGGCTCAGGAGGCCATCTTGCCTGATTTCTGCCCAAGACCTTCCCATGTCCTGGAGCGAGGATGGCACATTTTAGATGTTAGGAGGGCTCTTAAGGTTTATATTAAGAGAACATCACAGTCTCCCCAGATGGAAGCTCTTTTTGTATCTTTCCATCCCTCATCTACAGGTTCCAAGGTGACCCCATCTACCATAGTCCATTGGCTGCGGGCTTGCATTGCAATGGCCTATCAGGTTCAAGCCTTACTATCCCCTAGGGGGATTACAGCCCATTCCACTTGCAGTGCTGCCACATCTGCAGCATGGGCTTTGCAGGCCTCTATTGAGAACATCTGCAGAGCCGCCACATGGGCTTCCCCTTCACCCTTTATTCTTCATTATAAGATTGATGTCTATGCCTCAGCTGAGATATCGTTTGGACAAAGGGTGTTACATTGTGTTCATGGGGAGGCTTCAGGCTCTGGCCAAGCGGCTTCCCACCCATGAATTGGGGGAGGCTTTGGTAAGTCCCATTCTTGGCCACTCCTGGGACCTTGCAGGAGAAAGGGAGTTGGTCTTACCGTGATACGCCCTTTCTCTGCATCGTCCCAGGAGTGGCCAAGCCCCACCCTGCTTTGCTTGGCCTGTGATCCGGGAACTAATGCATAGATGGTTTGAGTTGTCTTTAAAGCTACATCCTCCCCAAAACTGGGGCAGGAAAGTGGAGGCAGGAGGCGTGGCTAAAAGAGACAGCTCGGTCTCAACAGGAAACAGACAATTCAACCCATTCTTTGCCACTCCTGGGATGAGGCAGAGAAAGGGCGTATCACGGTAAGACCAATGCCCTTTTACAGTATCCTTCCCCTGCCACACCCACCAAGCCATGCCACGCCCACCAAGCCATGCCCCCAGAACCGGTAGTAAAAAACCCCATCACTGGACCAACCACAGAGACGCTGCAACATGCCCCCTGCCTATTTCCCCCCCTATCCTGCCCTGCCGAGCAGTGGTGGGTTCTAACCAGCTTTACTACCGGTTCTGTTTGTGCGCCTGCTTTGCGCGCGATCGCCTCTTCGGCCACGTGCTTTGCTTTCTTTTCCCCTTCTTTTCTACACTTTTCCCTTCCCTTTTCCCTCTGTTATTTGTCCTATTATTTGTTTTTGTATTTTTGTATTTTATATTATAAACTAATTTTAAAAAAATAAAGAAATCCATCAAAATCTGTTTGTGTCAATAGGCCTAGGGAGATGATGAAGTGGCTCCATAATTTCTCGCACTCTCTCCTAGCCTTTTAATTATAATTTTAATGTATTTGTTGAATGTTATTTAAATTTGTTTCTATTGTTTGATTGTATGCCACCCAGAGTCACATATTTTGCAGCCATATAAATATCATGCATGCATATATACATAAATTTGAATCTATTAGTACCTTGTGGCTCGTTATGCTTGTATCTTGTTCCTCCAAAAGTGTCCTTGTGCTTGGGAAGCTGATTCAACTTTGCTTCTTCTGACAAAGATGGATTCTTTTTACCTAATACCCATCTTGGCATGAACCATGACCACTACAACAGAAATAAGTTTGAGAACTTTTTCCCAGGTCAATCTGAGGCAATGCTGGCCAATGGCTGATATTTGGAGGCTGGAGGCTGAAACGTATCTCTTTGATCATCAAGTGCTGTATTCAGGAGCACTTGTTAGGAGTTAGGGTAGCGAAACAAGATCCACTGGTCCTTCAGAGTTCCCACACACTATTAGATTGATCAGGGAAGATAGCAAGGTTGAAAAGAAGGGCATCCTGGCATGGGAATGAATCATCACCTTTTGCTTCCTCAGGTTATTTGCTGTTTTTTGCCTTGACTGTGATTTATTTATAGTACTGTTTTTGTGCTTCATCTTTGAAGAGTATCAAAGGCCAAGTCCCAGTCGCAAACAGATTACAGTTGAAAATGTGCAATATAAAGGGAGTTGGGGAGAGAAAAGGATTTTTGTATGGTACTTTATGAACAATACATATAGTGGTGACTTAAGAACGAACTTATGTTCTCTTGCTTGTCCCTTTGCCACTCTCATTTTTTATTCATGGGTTATATCAGACAAATTTATTTATGAGTTAAGGGGTCATGGCACCACAATATTAAGAACTTGTGTCTTAGCTAACAACAAATAGCTGGTAAGTAAACTAGAGGCAGGCTCTATCAAAAGTTCAAGAGTTGTCCACTGAGTCATAAGAAGAACAAGATCACAGTACAAATTGGTCTGGCTCCAAGTTGCTAGTTATGGGATTGAGCAAGGTTTACAAGCAGCTAGTCATAGAAACCCACAGAATGAAGGGTTGGTGAAGGTGCTACCAATGAGAAAAAGCCACCAGCCAAAAACCTTTGGTTGAGACATCTTAATAAATGTCTCAAAAAAACCCTCACAGGTTTCAAACCTCCCAAATGCTTACAGTGAAATTAGCTGGGTCTCTATTTGCCCCATCAAATTCTTCCTTAGACAGATTGGTACCATTCTTTAAATGCTATTTCTCTCCAGGGATATCTGATTACTGTACTTCCCCAATGGGCTTCAAGATACAGCTTCTCTACACAGTACAGCAATACAGCAAAATACATGACTCAAGTTAACACTTGAGTGTTAACACCCTGCTCATTTCAGGGACTGATTTGCTTCTCTTATATTTATCATATTGTGTTGGCAGAGAGTTATCACAGATATATCTCATAGCTTCCACCGGTTTACCGATGGAAGTTTACTACTTGAATGAGATCTAACCCTATAACTGATTCCTATCTTCAGCAGAGCTAGACCTCCAAGGTCATTTCCAACTTTATGATTCTATGAAGCATTTTATCTTGGCCCACAAATACAAACTTAGTGGATGAGATATATAGCCTGATTCAGAAGGGGACTATTCAGAGGTTGTTGTTTTACCCTTGATGTTGAGACTGTTTTTTTTACATTCTGTATTTTGCTATTCCAAAAAAATATGATACCCTTTGTACTTTGTTCTAAGGCCATGCAACATTTACCTTCTTATAACAAGGTTTTGAATAGTGTCATTCGGCTGTATTCTTCCCTCAAATCTGCAGGATCTCTAGTTTGCATATGTAGATCTGAAAGGTCCACTTCCATAGTATAATTTTAGCATCTGAGCTTTATGGTGGATTGTATGGCATATTTTATCTTTCACAGGATCAAGATGATTTACAACAGGACATTCCATTCCATTAAATAACTTGATAGTTCCTACATCCATTTTTAATTCTGCATCCTTGCTGGGTCACACACTACACATGGGTTTTGGATCGGGATCGGGAGGGAGCCAAATGAAAATGTGAATGTCTTGATGTAAGTGACATGAATTATTCACTTCCATCATGTATATACCCCTATTATGTTTTGTAATTTGTACAATGAAATTATGATACTCTTATTGACACCATCATGACTTACTATGGATTCTTATGGCACTGCACTTATGTGATGTTAATTGGTCCCTATCCTGAAATATTTCATTATTTCAGAGTGCCCCTCAAGATTTTTATACACTATCAAACATCTCTCAAAGTACCTGGTGTGATATAAGTACTTTCCCATGTGCATCATAAGGAGCATTAACTGTATTGTGAATTGACACATAGTCTATGTTTGGCTCCTGTTAGAGAACATTCACCCAGGGTGATGGCATCATCAGCCCACCACTCCTTGTGATCATATCTTCCTACATGACTATAGTAAAGAAAAGATACAGCTTGGTGTAACAACGTTCTCCTATTTTTCTGTCCTACTTCCAGGAACTTTAGTGCTAATCACTAGAGTCAGTCCTTATGTAGATTGGTTACTTATCTGTAATTATGATTCTTCTAGTAATCGTATGTGAATTTATGTTTGAGGTATCTTGAATATATGGACTGTGTCAGCACTCAGAACTGGGTATATTATGTCAGTTCAACTTTCTAAAATTTGAAACATACCTGATAGTTTACCATACAGCAAAGAATCTGTCTGTGAAATTACCTGTTGAAGAAGTAATCATAATTCAGATTTATGTTAAAATACTTCATATTAAGATTGTTTTTAATTTCATTCATGGAGCTAATAATTTAATAATGTGCATCAGATTTGGCTTTGGTTTTTAGTTATTAGCAATGATTAGTCTTCAATCACGGTTAAACTGTAAGATGTGTAATTCAAATAGTACTGTTAATGTCTTGGTGCTATGTTAAATACTTTGATTTCCACTATATGAGAGAGGTCAGTTTGCCTATTGATTTAGAGAGTTTAAATTTGCTGAATTCTATAACAGCAATAAAGGTTTTTCTTCTTTTCAAATGCATCTTAGATTGACTGAATTGACTAGCATGCATGAAATATTGGATGCGTTTCTGAGTAAATGGAATAATAACACAAAGTGCTAGTTAAATGCTCAGAAAAGATTAAAAAGAAAATATTAATGCACTTTTAATGATGATGCAAATTTACTTCTTGATCTAATCAACATGAGATATTATTGATTTGTATTTATGCAATGTATAATATAGTTTCATTTTTCATAATTAAAAGTCTGATTGGAAGCACTTTACTAAATTAATTTTTATTAGTGGGATGTTTATCCAAATGATCGTTTATAAAATACAACCTTGTTTCAAAATGTACTTTTAATTACAAGCATATTGCTTGTCATTTTCACTAAAATATAACCAGAGATAAATCAGCACTTTTACAGTAGTTTTTTATAGGCTTCTGAAAATTAAAATTATATCCAATAACTAAAATGTTTTGGCTTTATCTTCAGTATATTGATAGTATTGATCTTTGATACATTAGGTAAACTGAATCTTTTACAGTTTAATGCTAATGATGTATTTACTTACTTACTAACATTAAAACATTAATGTTTTAATGTTTTAATGTCTTCTTTTAACTTTTGTATAGGATATTGTTGCATTGTTTTATTCTCTGTTGTAAGCTGCCCAGAGTCCCTTGGGAGTGGGGCAGCATAGAAATGCGACAAAATAAATAAATAAATAATAAATAATACTTTGTTACTGCTTATAGTGCTGGATTGTTGATCTGATATCTACCTCTACTTTTTATGCTTTGTTGTGTTCATGTTATCAATGTTTTATCATCTACCTTAATTTGCCATATCAGAGTCTCTATAGTCTTAATATCAATTATAAATCTATAATTAGATCTTTATAAAGTTTTTAGGTAATCCTTATCCATAATCTGTTGATTTTATACCTTAAATTCTAATTACTGTAATTTCATATAGTCTGCTTATGATGCCAGTGAAGTTTTTATGACATAAAATCTATGAAAGTGGTTCTATGAAGTCTAGATTCTTCGATATGCTATTTTAATATATTTTGTTTATTTATTGTATGCTTCTCTGTTTCATATTTATATTGTTTTGCCATATCTTTATAGCTTTAATATAAATAGTAGGTAGAATTCTAAAAGTTAGCCCTTACACAGTTTTCTGTTAGCGATCTCTATAATTTTTGTTATTAGTATATTATTCTATACCTTAATTTCTAAGTCATGGAATTTCTTTCATTGGTCTGCAACTGAAACAAAGATGATGGATAAACAGCTAGTGGGAGGATATGTTTTTAAATGCTTACATATGTAAATATATTGTCTACATTTAGTAAATTAGTATATTAGGCAGTAGGACGCTATTTTGGAGGAGGATCCAAATTTTTCTGCAGTAGGAAAATACTATCCAGAATTTTCTGATCATTCTTTATCTCCTCACTCCTCAAAATAAGCAGCTGAGTTACTTTTAAAATATTGTGTTGCTGTAGTGTAGAAATTCTGGAGCAGCATGTGTCTTTTCAGCATAACGTATACTCTAGGGCCGTGATGGCAAACCTATGGCACGCGTGCCACAGGTGGCATGCGGAGCCATGTTAGTGGGCATGCCAGCTCAGTTCTGGGGCGCATGCGCCCGTCGGCCAGCTGATTTTCGGGCCTTCTGGGCCCACCAGAAGTAAGGAAACAGGCTGTTTCCTGCATCTGGAGGGACTGGGGGGGTGGGGAAGGCCCGTTTTTTTTTCTTACCTGGCTCCAGATCCTGCCTATTTATCTGGGAAGGGCGAAAACAGCCTTTCCCACTCCCTTGGACGCCCTACGGAGGCTGAAAGGGCCCATTTCCTGACTCCTGGTGGGACAGGAAGTGACTTTTTTGCTGTCCCTGGCCTCCAAAGACTCCTAGAGAGGCTCCTAGAGACTCCCAGAGAGGTTCTGGAGGCTCGGGATAGCAAAAAACATCACTTCCTGTCCCACCGGGAGTCAGGAAATAGACCCTTTCAGCCTCCGTAGGGCCTCCAAGGGAGTGGGAAAGGCTTTTTTCCACCCTTCCCAGATAAATAGGCAGGATCTAGAGCCAGGTAAGAAAGAAAAACAGGCCTACCAGGCCATCATGTGTCAGGAGTGGGGGGGGGAGAGGGAGGGGGGGTTGCGCGTGCATGCGTGTGGGCACGTGCGCGCACAACCCTCCCCTGCCCCCCCCTCCTGGCACGCGATGGCAAAAAGGTTAGCCATCACTGCTCTAGGGAGAACTGCAGTGTAGATCACACATCAGTTTCAAACTTGCAAAGTAATTGTGAAACAAATGGTGATGCATCAATATTCACAGCTGCCTCAACAGCAGACAACTGGGCTAGAGACAGAAAGAGCCTAATGTTCAATAATATGAATGGGAGAGGAAGGACAGAACTCAAATGCAGCCAGCATTTCCAGAACTGTGCAATAAATGACCATCAATTTAATCAGAAAGCTGAACTACAAGTAAATTTGTCTCCAAGGACCATCAGTCATTGAGGTATATGAACCTATGTAGCTTATTTACTTCATCTCGATGACTATGCAATTACTATAAAAGTAATGATCTAAATACACCAACTGTTTGCATGCTGTCCTTACAAACATCAAAATGCATAAATAGTCAGTGAATTCTAGTAGTCCAATATGACATTTCCCAATTTAGTTGTTTTGGATTATAAACACATGAAGAGTATCAAAGAAGCCTACAATATAGTGCAGTAGTTAGATTAGGAAATTAAGAATTTAAGTCCTCTACTCAATAATTTAAATACCGGTAACTACTCAAACCCAAAGGTTACTGGTTGACCTTAAATCAGTCACTATTTTTTAGGATAATGTATCACATGGTATATCTGAGAAATGAATGGAGCAACAATTCAGTAAGTTATTCATAGTTCTTAGGAAGAAAGAAGGTTTCAAGATGTAATACCAAAAACATTTTCATAGTAGTTTATTACATTATTAGCAATGTTAAAATTATTAAAAACCAGTTTAATAGTAGATTCCATCTTGGTGCTGACACAATAGTCAAGCAATTTTAACTCATTAATTTCTTGGATAAATTTTCAAATCATCATGACATAAGGCTATGTTGTGAGAGTGTTTTTGAAATACAGGTAGTCCTTGACATAACAACCACTCGTTTAGTGAACATTTGAAATTACAACACTGAAAAAGCGATTTATGACTGTTTTCACATTTAGAATGGTTACAGCTTCACCAGGATCACAAGATCAAAATTAGGATGCTTAACAATTAGTTCTTATTTATGATGGTTGCATATGATCACCTTTTGCAACCTTCTGACAAAGTCAATTAACAACTGTGTTACTAACTTCATAATTGCAGTGATTCACTTAACAACTGTGGCAACAAAGGTCGTAAAATGGGGCAAAACTTAACTGTCTTGCTTAACAGCAGAAATTTGGAACTCATTTGTGGTCAGAAGTCGAGGAGTACCTGTACATTTTCCATAAGCCAAACATTTAAAATGAAATACCAATGAACATTTCAATAGTATATTAAAATTATGTAGTTTTTTTTAAAAAGGCAAGAGGAGTCTTTTCTTAAGATTTTCATTTCACATTTGAAGTACATTGTGATATATCTTAGAACATACAATAACTTTTCGCTTACTTACTTACTTACTTACTTACTTATTTATTTATTGGTTCGATTTATATGCCGCCCTTCTCCGGAGACTCAGGGTGGCTTACAAAGCGTTAAGCAATAGCCTTCATACTTTTGTGTATACCTGCTTAGTAGGGCTTTCGGGGCCCCCTAAGCGGTGTTCTTTTTTATACAAAGTCAGGTTATTGCCCCCACAATCCAGGTCCTCATTATATGGAATACGATATGATAGTGTTGGGTTTGTTTTTTTTAAAAAAATACTATTATTAGTGTTGTAACATAGAATGACTGAGAATCGAACACAGTTGAATGGATAGGATCATTATCTTTATCATGGCTGATCCATAGGTAGAAAATGAAGACTAAAATGTAATATTGCAATGTAAAAGTATAATTAAAGTGATCAAGAAAAACAAACTCAATTCAATATACATCTTTCAGTTGGAAAATACAATTAATTAACATATGGATAAAATGAAACCTGCTTTTACAGCAAAAGAATTAATTAAAAAGTGGAAAAAGCTAGATGATGTGCAGGAATTGAGGTTTATGGGTATTGCTTTCCTTATGCTTCCAGATTGCTCTCACAATCAGTGCATATTACATCTTGTTAGACTCTAGTTTGATAATATTAATGTTAGCTTGTGATAACATGAAATTCACATATAAAACTTATTTCAAAATTGGCATTGCTGTGTGAGCAGTGCCTCCTGAAATTCATACTTTGTAGTGATTGGAGTAAAAAAAGGGTTTTTTTTCTTTTGACTGCTCAACTACTGTTTAATTTTGAAATTACCCTCTTGAGGTGTTATGAATATGCTCTTCAAGTCACAAATCTAAAATCAGTTACAGTGGTGCTTAAAAGTTTGTGAAACTGTTTGGATTTTCAATGTTTCTGTATAAATATGATCTAAAACATGACTTAATGAGTAAATATTATATACAAATAAAAGTATTATATATTATTCTTGTTCATATATTTCTTGAGAAAAATAATTCAGAGGTAGATATTTGTGTGTGGCAATAATCCTCTTAGTAGACAAAAATTGCAATTAAATGTTTCTGATAATTGTTGATGAATCCTGATCTTCAGCTTGGAAGAATTTCAGGTTAGAAAGATCATCAGAAATCATTTTTATTTGAGCCGTAATACATTTCCACATACTAGTGTTAGATTCAAAGATTGGGAAGAAAAATAAATCTTGTATGTCCATTTTAATTACTGTATCACTTAAAGAGAGCATTTTGATAATTTGCAAAACCTTTAGGGCTTATGTCCTTGAAATAATTCATTTTGGGGCACAAGTCTTTGTGCTCTCTTAAAAGACTGTCTTGTTACACTCTTGTTTATCTTTCCTATGGTGATTTAAAAACTTTAACAAGTTTATTAATTCTGAAGAATTTATTGTAGTCAAACACAAGATTTAATTAAGTTGCTTTTGTCAAAGCCTTTTGCCTCACTGCCGGAATGAATTGTCCTCTACTTTGGCAGACACAGAAACATTCATTTTGTTTCCTAATTAGAAGAATTGCAACCCAAAGCTATGACAGAGTTCAGCTCCTCCATGTACAGCATGCCAGGTTCCATAGTGCAAGCTTTATAAAATTCTCCTTAATTCAGGACAGAATATCATTAACTTTGTAAGTGGATGAATACAATGGACAAGCAATTTAATTAACTTCTAACATTGAACATTGGATCGGAGACAAAATGAAATAATGCACATATTTCTCATGCAAGCAGTCAACCTTGAAACAAGCTTGATTGTACTGGGTCAGGCAAGGGAATAGCTCTGTCCAATTATTTTGTGTTTAGTCTTAGAATATGAAATTTGAAATTTGTTACTTTGTAAATCAATCATCCCTTATTCCAAGGCAGTTTACCAAATATCTAGAAATACAGAACAACATCCAATGACTCTGACATGCTAAATACCCATCTTTGCCACATGCTACCCTTCGGATTGACAGCTGATCAGAATGATACTAAACTAAATGGGCAATAATGCTTTCCAACAGATTGAATTTGCTCTCGCTGAGTCTATTATGGAAGAAGAGATCTATGAAATATTAAATTGATCCAAGGCTGAGCTTCAGTTTAATTAGCATTTAAAGACAAGGAAGCAAAGGAGGTGTGGTGTAGCTTCAGGCACCGTTTTTAATGGAAGAATATGAAATAATATGGTATTTCATACCTCGTAAAAGTCTGCTCTGTAGCAAATGGCAGAATAGACTTTCACCTCCTCAGCCCAGATACTTTCTGAAAAAGTATGAAATTAAATTATGTATTAGGAATAGATAAAAAATTGTTTTTAAATTCAGAAATTAACCAGAAACCATCCATTTTGTTATCTTTGTTATGACATCCATTTTTACTATATCTTGGACCAAAATCCAAAGGATCAGCTTTTAAAAAAAAAATTTAAAAACCTTTTGAGATATCTATCTTAATTGTTTTAAATTTTTATGAAATATAATTAGAAAGTAAAGCAACATTTCAATTTCTTTAGTGGGGAAGAGTCATAGAACTGCTTAAAAACTTGTTTATTAGATTTTTTTATCATCTTCAGCATCATTTACAGAATAGACCTTTAGTTATTAACATCTTGGCTACTTCAAATAATGTGAATCCAGGAACCAATTAAAAATCAATTTAATTTTTTAAAATCTGGCAAAATATGTTCTGTGTGAACAAATAAACAGCAAGATTTTAAATCTATAGAAACTCATTTATTTAAGAGTAAGACTCATTGAACTTATTCAGACTTGCTTCTGTATATGCTTATGCTGTATATGGTATACTTGTTAAACCATAACTGCCTAACAGTATGCCAGTCTCTTATATTTCATACTTTTAAAGATAATCAGATTTTCAATCCTATTTTGCAAAGAGGTGTTGGGTGAGATAACTCTTCTCTATAAACTCTTATCATTTCAATCAGTGAGAAATCCTGCTGTGTGTATATTGTGGGAACAGAATCAAAGTGCATGGCCAATTTATGATTTGATTTGTATTTCTACATTATTGGTTGAAATCATTAACACCATATTTTGATATTAGATGTGCTCAGAAGAATAAATAACAATGCACTACAGTGTTGATAATAACTTTTTGGATTACTTGTTCAAACATAAAATAACATACACAGTTGTATACAAATGCAGTTGACAAGAACGGCACAAATCATCAGACATAAATAATTCTGTTCCCAATTTTAAGGTACACATTTCTTTAAAAATACATTTTGTGGAATAGAAGAACAGTGAGAAACCAGCTAACAAATTGTCTTATTGCAGTTACCAGGCTCAGGAGCTTAAGAAATGCTTTGTGTGAAGAGTGGAATTTATATTGATCTCTTAGAATTTGCAGTCTTTGGAAGGCATAGATACTTAGAAAACAGCATCTTCAGAAAATTTGTAATGAATTCTGTATTTCCAAAAGACAACAGTAAAGTTAAATGGACTTTGGTCCCCTATCCTGGCACTCATTGTTGCTTTAATATCTGTATCACAGATTTAGCTTTTTCATTGCACAGAACTTGTATGTTGACAATAATTTAGTTCAATGCCAGGCCTTGGGATCACATTGATGATTTTACTATTATAACTCATCCAGTGTTATCCTGAGATGGGTGGCCAATAAATTTTACAAATAATAAATACATAAAATATGTTATTAAAGAGTGAATAATACAAATGATTATATTCTGTTTTTTTTTAACTTCCCAGATGTCTGCATATTAGATAGACAAGGCCTGGAGTAAAAACAAAACGCAATAGCATTTTAATACTATGTACTTTGGCTGATAAGGCTAGTGCAAAGAATGATAAATTGATGGACAACTAATTTGTCTGTAGATAAAAGTGATATATATATATTTAATGAGTTGATTTGTATACCCAGGTTTTCCATTTAGAATAGACATTCACTACTATCCAGGGAACCAAAGACACTTTAATTAATAACATAAGATTATTAAAAACCATAATTACTTCTTTGACTTTATTTTGAATCTTTTCTCTGATCTTGATCTCTAGTACCTGGACTTCAATATCATATTGATCATTTGATAGGAGATGGTCTGAATTAGTCTATATTTCAAAAATAACTACCATTTATGTAAGACCATTTGACCAGAACCAGTTGAATTAAAATATGTCTTCATATAGCTCCAGATATAAGCGAAAACTAAATTTGTTCCGTTTACATCTGCATTAGGCCATTAAGAATACAAAAGACCCAGTCTGTGTTTTTTTAAATAGGTTATGTCCAATAACAACTATTCATTATATTTCAGTACAAAAGAGTCCAATGAACTATTTAAAAAAATTAAACAACAAAAGAGTGCTTACAACAAAAGAATGCTTTTATATAAAAATGTCAGGCTGTCTAGAATGATAGCAACTCCGTATTTGCTGCTGCTCTTTGAACTGAAATATGGCAGCTAATTCACTATATTCTTCTAATAGAAAAATAAGTGCTCTCGACAGTCAGGTTTATAAATATTTAAAAAAAGAAATCTTTTTAATTGTTTTTGGCCAAACAGGCAGGTAATCAATAATATCAGACGTGACAAACATACTGGTGACATGCACTATAGTCAAAAGGACTAGCAAGAGATAAGGACTTCCTGTCAGCAGAGAGTTATTCTAATTAATATTCAGTTGCTGTCATTTGCAGTGATAAATGTATTGCTTGAGTTATATTGATGCAGTGGATTTATCATTGAAAAAGTTAGGTTGAACTTTGACTTTGAATATTCATTAGAGCTAATTATGGATTTTATGACTTCATGAATTGCATTTTCCAAGTTGTCATTGGCCATTTATTTTACAAGTATTTAAAACATTTTCATAATTACAGCATTAGCTCTAATACATTCAGTGAGTAGTGGGGTGAACGTTTATTCTGTTTATTATTTATCTATTTATTATTTAAATAATTATTTAAACGTTTTACTTTAAATACTTCCTTGTAGTAGTTACGTTTGCAGAAGTAAAATGCCATACGTCACAGTATTTAATTAACAATTAGATAATAAATTATAGTTTATATATGTATTTTCAAGAGTAATTTCTTATTTAGTCAATATCAAAATTATTAATTGGGATTTGTATATATTTTTTTCATTTCTCATTATTTCATTGAATAAGACTATTGACTGAAAGTGGATTTTGAGTTGAATAGAACAATAAATTGAATGATATTAGTATATCTGATAAGGGTGCTTTGCATTTACATTTTATTGCTTCTCAGAGTTTGTCGATTGATATACAATATGTATACATCACAACATAGGCGTTTTATTTGACATATGTATTTGGCATAGAAATATCCCACTTGTTCATGAGATGTATATATTAATTTTATTGTGAGTATGTAGACAAGAGAGCCAGTTTGACATAGTAATTAAAACACCAAGCTAAAAACCAGGAGACCATACTTATACTTCAGCCTTAGGCATGAAGCCAGCTAGGTGATTTTGGGCCACTCATTTTGTCTCAGCCCTAGTAAGGTAACGGCAAATCACTTCTGAAAATTGTCCAGGAACATTGGAAGGCATTGACTCAAAGGCAGCCCTCATAAATAAATAAAATAAATTAGAAAACTGTACACAAACCTATTTCTTTCACTGATGGGCATTTGCAATAGCATTCACACTACTTTGCCACAAAGAAATTGTGACAGCATGTATTTCATAAATGAAGAGATAATAAGACCAATTCAGTGAACTTAATTTTAAAAAATTAAATTTGATAACTTTCAACCATTCTGGAATATTTAGATCTATCTCTAGTTAAACTGTCACTAAAACAACGGTGAAGCTAACATATCAGACTGACCCAAGAAAGAAGAGGAAACAAAATAACTCGGAATATGAGAAAAAAAATACCTTTTTAATTGCATAAAGAGACCACAACATTCATCTTAGTGATGACTTGATGGACTGGATCAGAGGCTTAGGTTACATTTTTACAGAAACATTTGTTGCCAGGAAGCATTATTGTTCTTTTCATGCAATGTTAATAGATATATTGGCTAGCCATTCAAATTGATTACATTCCATAGCTCCTCCATAGTTGAATGTTTCTTGATATCACGTTAGCAAATATCTATAGTATTGAATATTGAGCTTAGCATGTTGATTAAGCTATAACACATTTTGCAATCTCTACCTGTCAATTTTGTGCTTATGATGTTGCATCAGAAAAAAAATTAGCAAATACAATGTGTTGAGACCAATCCTTATGAATGGTCCATGACAGGGGTGAAATCCAGCAGGTTCTAACAGGTTCTGGAGAACTAGTAGTGGAAATTTTGAGTAATTCGGAGAACCGGCAAATACCACCTCTGGCTGGCCCCAGAGTGGGGTGGGAATGGACATTTTGCAATATCCTTCCCCCAGGAAGGTGGGGAATGGAAATTTTGCAGTGTCCTTCCCCTGGAGTGGGGTGGGAATAGAGATTTTGCAATATCCTTCCCTTGCCATGCCCACCAAGCCACGCCCACAGACCCGGTAGGGGAAAAAATTGGATTTCACCCCTGGTCCATGACCAAAGCAAAACATTCATTTGGTCAAGATACAGACAAAAAAGATAGAATGAGAAGATGTGGTTTGAAGGGGGGATAAGAATAGGGAAAAGCAAAGAACATCAACAATGATCTCTGAGAAAAGGAAGGGCAGTGTAAAAATCAAGAATGAGTGAGCCAGTCGGATATGCCACCTTGAGATCTGACTTAGTTTGAGTTGCAACAAGTAGGAGACACCATTTTCACATGTTTTATAAGCTTGTTCGTGGATTAACAGATAATGCTACAGCTGCAGGCTGTAAATTAGAGAAAGTATTGTTTGCCTGTGACTCGTAGCTGTGAGCAGATCTTTTTCTTCAGCCCAGTACTTTGAATTGTTGAAATCTGTAGTATCCATTCCAAGCATGGTAAGGCAGGATCTGTTTGCATTGTAAGGAGTTAGGAATATTAAAACCAAAAATGGGAGGCCAGGAAAACAAAAATAGATGGGAGCCTCTGGGGATGTTCTTAAAGTTTGTGACCTTGCTTGATTAGAGGAATTGGTATCCTTTTTTTTCCCTTTAAGGAAATTTGCTGATCTTCATTGCTCAGCCCTGTTTAGCTAAGGGTTATTTCAGTGATTGGCAGTCTCCCAAATTCAGGATCAAACAATTTGTTCTCTGAATCGACAATTCTCTGTGCTGGATCTAAGTTATTCTTAGGTGGCTGACAGCTGCTGACTCTGAAACCCCAGGTTTGATAGTCTGCCTAGTTCTCCTCTTTAGCCTCAAAATCAGAGAGTCCATATTTGAAGGAACTATTGAGTCAATCACAATAACATAGGCCACTACGTCAGCTGTAGTTGCAGCTGAGCGGTTGGAGGGAAGGAAATGATTTGAAAAGATCAGACAGCCACTGAGCCAGTGGGATATGCCATTCTGGGATATCAATGGGGCTGCAGGGAAAGAAGGAAAAGCCCTTGAAACATTGAGGGAAATGATGTGCTCTAGTGGAATCTCCTGAGAAAAAAGAGTAAGGAAGGATTTGTTGCACATCAGCTGTGCTTGACTAGTTGTGTAAAATAAATCCAAATTTACTTGGATTTTGGGATGTTGCTTCATCTAAAACTTGGAACATCTAGTCTTCTTCCTTAAATGCTTTGTGTCCTTTTGTATATATCACATTTGTCCTTGAATCAATCCTCATGCAAAGCATGTGCAGTATAGTTGCCTGCTTCGTTTTAATGGGAATAACTATCCATTCACAGGGAACTTTAAATTCTAAAATCCTCTAGTGCTCAATTAACCTAATCTCAGGAGAGTGTTTCATTTAAAATCCCCAATTTGAAAATGAATTCCCTGGGCATCAGCAGCCTGTGAAAGTAGCCAAGAACCACAACTCTTTCTGCCTTACCTTTTCCTTAGCATTTCCCGATATGTATCATAATTCCTTGCAATGAGTGTCCATCTTGACTGAAAGGATCTTGATTTTTATTTCTACTATGATGTAATTAATTACCACGATTTTGTGTTTTGGACTGTGAGGAGTTCTGAATGGTACAAATTAAAAGGAAGAAAATAGATGCCTCTATAGAACAATTTTGGAGATGGTTGCCACAAATATCAGAGATCATTAGAAGAATCACTTTTGACCAGAAGCTTTCAACTTCCTGGCACAATGGATAATATCAGCAAGCAGAATCTTGTATACTTTAAGTATGTGATGTAAAGAGATGATTATGTTTGACTAGACCAATGATGGTTAACCTTTTTGATGCCGAGTGGCCAAAGCATGCATGTGCAAATGCACATGCGCGTGCCCGAACCCCCAAAATGCAATGCAAGTGCTCCCCTGCGCATGCGCCCGTGCCCTGTTTTGGGCCTGGAAACGCTCCTGCACCAACCTGGAAGCCAAACCAGGGCACAGGGGTGCCACATGAGGCCCCCCATGCCCTATTTTGGGCCTGGAAAGCCTCCTGCACCCCTCGTGTATGCGCCCTACCCCTGGGCATATGGGCAGAGACCCGAAGATCAGCTGGGTGGCGGGAGACACGCGCGGTGGAGCTGGGCTGGGGGCGACGGCTGGCATGCCCGCAGAGAGGACTCTGTGTGCCACCTGTGGCATGTGTGCCATAGGTTCGCCATCACGGGACTACACCAAGGAAAATACAAGAAGCAGAAGACAGTGGTGGATATATTAGATCAAAGAAGCTAGTAGAATATCCTTGGAAGACCACTTAATAGTTACAAAATCAAAATTGTATGCATTTAACTTAAAGTTCACCTAAACTTGACTCAATACCACTTAAGCGATTATATAGGGATAGCTGTTACAGTGTAGTGTACTGTCATGACAATTGGGGATATTAACACCACTCCTAGTAATTCTTCAATAAAATTCAGATAGTTTTCTTATTAAAAGATTATCTAATTTAAAAAGAAGAGGCTGGTAATCTGGCATCTTTAATGCTCAGTACCTACACTTTACAATTTATTAGCCACTTTACAAACTTTTTTTTAATTTGATTTATATGCCACCCTTCTCCGGAGACTCAGGGTGGCTTACAATGCGTTAAGCAATAGCCTTCATACTTTTGTATATTTATACAAAGTCAGCTTTTGTGTTCACTTGGGTTATTTTATATAATCAGGCATTTTAATCTATATTAATTGTTCAGTCTATCTAACAGTTCTTTTTCCTAGTTAAAAAATAAGAACTGTTCAGAAACAGGAGCAAATAGTTTATCTACCTCAGTTTATTTTTGCTTTTAAAAACTCAGTATTTTGTTAAGTAGAAGCAGATTAGGCTTTCCCATGCACTGGGAAAAGCAACTTGCTTCAGGGGACATCAAATGAGAAGAAAAGATGGGTGTTATATATATATATATATATCTCAGTACTGGGATGAGGGAGCTGCTTTTTGGATTGCACTTTAGGCAATAAAGTGATTTTAATCTATACTTCATAGAAGATCTGCAAGTCTCCAGCTAGACGCTTGGTTCTACCCTTATGCATTTGGCAATGAATTCCCGAATACAGAAGCAGTTTGAAAAACAGACCTTGTGTATTATTGATCCTACTCTGTGTATTTTTTTTTTAAATGGCTGCTTTCAGTTTCAAGAAAAATTCTTGGGTGATTTTGCACACACAAAAAGGCGACTTTTGTGCTTTTCAGTAGATTAAAAATGTCTTCAATTGACAAAGTAGTGGAATGTTAGAAACTGAACATTGGACCTATTTATGATTTATAAATTACTCGTGGGTGAGGTAAAATCTGTGCTGTAAATATGTTAGGTACACATTTCAACTTTTTTCACAGGGTATAGGTGATAACAGAGAAAGAGATTATATTTTTAATGAAAGGAATGGTTTATTTTCTGACTCTTCAACTAAAAAAACAACTCAATAACGAGAAGACAGAGGCACCCTTCTGGCAAAGCCAAGTTTTGGCTGGCTGATCGTTGCATTATGTATGAGAAATTGCATATCTCAGGATGGAACATTTGCTGATTTGTCAAAAACACAAACATGAGCGCCTACTCATCTTCTTGACATATCAGTTCATCCAACAGAAAACACTGTCACACATTTTTAATTGATGAGTACACATTCTTACGAATCAGGCAGCTTGCTTTGGTTACTATTATTGTTTTATTATGTTATAGTGTTATTAAGCATTTATTTACCCAGGAGAAAAGTACAAAAGTACACTCATTCCTGAAAACAGAACTCCAAGAACAGCTATTTTCTGGAAGGAAAGATAAGGGAGTTTTTTTAAAAAAAAGAAATAAATAAGGTAAAAAGGCTGAAATATAATATAATTTTTATTTGCAATTAATAAAAAGTAAGAGCTAACTTCTCTCTAATATTCCAAAGATACACTGGCATATAACAAGAATCATAACAATTCTGTAAATAGCAATATTCTGGAAGGACATATTCGTGCAGACATAAATGTATTTAACGCTACCTCACATTGACACATTTACATTTTAAAAATAATGTATTCATGCTGTTGTATTCTGCAGCTATACAGTTTGCTAAGGCTCAGCATTTAAGGTGCCACAAACCTTAAACAGATACATGTTTATATTAAGAAATAGATTTTGAAATGTAATATGTACTAGACACTAATTGCTATAAAATTTTGATTTATTCTTTATACATTCCACGCACATACACAATTTTATTAGGAACTTTGATTACAGTAGTAAAACCTAACAAAACTAAAAGAAAGAAAAAAGAATGAAAAGGAAAACTAAAAACTGCAGGGGAAAAGGAAAATAAAAAGGAGAATATAATAAAAGAAATATATATAGAAAAGTCTCTTCAAATTTCCATTACTACATATGTAGGTAGATCTTGACTTATGAACAACCAGTTGACGTTAAGGCAGACCTATTCCAAATTTATCTGGACCCTTGACCCATTTATAACTTCCTTAGATCAAAGTCATATTTAGCTTTTTGTTTATTTCAAATTCTTTAATTTGAACTTAACTATTTATACAGTAATTAATTTTTCTTTTCTTCAGAGTTGGAGATAAACTTGCCTTATAAAAGTTTTTCAGATTTGTTAAAATGGTTAATAAGCAGTTTCTGAAAGTGATTAGAAAGTGAGATTTTTTAACTCTGCATCCTTTAAATGTCTCCCCTGCAGTTGCTAATCCCATCAACTCCTCGTGCTAAAGCTCAAAGAAAATTAATGTCCTTGATCCTTGCAAGGAGCAATCATCCAGAGCACATAAGAGTAGTCTCCTGTCCTCTCCTTCCTGTATATGGAGAGGTTCCAAACAATTGGTATACTCACAAGATGCTTGGTCTTTGCCACCGTCATCAGCTCTGCTTTCTCACAACAATCCATCTTCACTTTACCATACCTCCCCTGAAAGCCCTTTCAATTCACTCTACTTTAAGAATGTGTTGATTTATTCTAGTCTTTTATTGGTGTATGGATTTTATTTATCTGTGTGCATTGCTGATTTTGTTTTTGTTTTCCACAGGCACTGGGCAGCTTTTACTTTCTACATGAATCCTTGAAAAATATTTACCAATTTGACTTTAAAGGTAAGGAACACCAACAGTGCTTCAATCCTATATATATTCAATAGGGAAGTGATTTCCATTGACTTGAGCGATGCTCTTGACTAAAAATATTTGGAGAGTTATATTATTCATTTTTCACATTAGAAGAAACATTCTCCTTAGAGTTTTAAGAACTTTTATACATTGTAAATTCTCCTTAGAGTTTTAAGAGCTTTTATACATTGTAAACAGCAAATGTGAGTTTGTGTGTTGAAATGTGCCCCTGCAAGAACTAAGGGAGAGAGTTTTGGCGACACTGAGCTGGATTAAGAGTCTGTGAGAGCCATATCCTGGAATTTCTCAGGATTTATCTCATACGCTAGAAAGTTATAGCTTTACTTTACCAAGTTTCTGTCTACTAAAGGTAAGCAAATCAAAGATTGGATTCAATTGGGTTTTACTGTGTCATCTCTGGGCTTTAGCAGAACAGCCTGCCACTTGTGTACACTTGACAGTTTTAGCGAATCTTAGTCTTCTGCTCAGGATATTTGGAGTGTTCAGATCATTTCATAGGCCAATAGACAGATTTCTTTTTATTACTGCTGCTTAATGTTCACTGACTTACTCTAGTCACCAGAAAAAGGATTATAAGTGGCAGTGACAATATTGTTAAAAAACAATTAATTGTACATCTGATCTAGAGCCCTGGTGGCTCACTGCTTAGAATGCAGTACTGCAGGCTAACTCTGGCCACAATCTGAAGTTCAATCCTGACGGACTGAATGTTGACTCAGCCTTCCATCCTTCTGAGGTCGATAAAATGAAGATCCAGATTGTTGGGGGCAATATGCTAACTCTATAATCCGCTTAGAGAGGGCTGTAAAGCACTGTGAAGCGGTATATAAGTCTAAGTCAGGAGTCTGCAACCTTAAACACTCAAAAGCCATTTGGACCCATTTCACATAGAAAAGAAAATACCAGGCACCACAAAACCTGGTTAGGCGTGGCCAACTCAACGTCACTCCCACCTAGTGACATGACAAACACCTCCTCGCTACACCTACCTAGGTTTTGTGGCTCCTGGTGTTTTCTATGGGATATGGGTCTCTCTCACTCTCTCCCTCCCTCCCCTCCCTCCCTCCCCTCCCTCCCTCTCATTTCTCCTTTCCCTCTCCCTCCCTCTTTCTTCTTCCTTTCTTTTTCTTCCTTTCTCTCCCCCTTCTCTATCTCATTTGTTTCCCTCTTTTCCCTCTCTCTCATTCTCTCTCTCCAGCTCTCTCATTTCTCTCTCCCTCCCCCTTCTCTCTCTTTCAATTGTTCCCCTCTCTTTTTCCCCTCTCTTATTCTCTCCCACCATCATTTTCTCATTTTTTTTCCTCTCTCTCTCCCTCTCCCCTTTTCTCTCCCTCATCTCTTTCTCTCTCGTGCACGCACAAGCAGGATACCCTCCTGGGCCAGGATTGTAGTGGTGACGACTCCTCCCACTGCTGCCACTGCGTGCTCAGGTGAGTAGCCACCACCCTGCGCAGGAGAGCCAGAGCTCTTCCCTCCCTGCATCCGGCGGCAGCTCCTCCCCGTTCCCCTCCTTCCTGAGCCGACACAAAGGGGACTGCGGCTGGTGCTGAGCTGCCCGCAAAGGACGCAGAATTGCAAAAAGCATCCAGTTGCAGGTAGTGCAGAGAAAATGCTAGGGGCGCTTCAGTCGCGCAGCTCTGCAGAGAGGCTCCCGCCTTCTTGGGGCAGAGACCAGGTTATGCAACTGGGTCGGGCCAGTGTTTCGGGACAGAGAGCATGCCACACGACTGGGTTGGCAGGGAGCTGAGGAAAGGGGTAAAAGAGCCACATGTGGCTCTGGAGCTGCGGGTTGCCAACACCTAGTCTAAGTGCTATTGCTATTGTAAACTGCCCAGAGAATGCTGTAAAGGACTTTGTGGTAGTGTATATAAGTCTAGGTGCTACTGCTATTGCTATTGCTATCTAACATAGATTAAAGAATTCTGGCAAAAACATTTGCACTTGGTCAAATTATTTTTTCATTCTAATTTATTATGTAGTCTTTCTGAAAACATCCAAGTAGTATTCATGGTTTCTGCTTCTTCAATGGCAGTGAGTGGGTCAAGAGTTAAGACGCTGGGCTTGTAGGCTGGAAAGCCAGCAGCCCAGGTTCGAGATCTGACCACAACTCAAGAGGGTGAGCTCCCATCCTCGCCCCAGCTCCTGTCAACCTAACATTTCGAAAGCATACAAATGCAAATAGATAAATAGGTACCTCTTCGGTGGGAAGGTAACAGGGTTCCATGATGTCATGTTGGCCACATGACTATATAAATGTCTTCAGATAACACTGGCTAAATGTCCTTGAAACAGAGATGAACACCGCACCACCCTTATAGTCTGCAATGATTAGTGAAGTAAAATCTGCAGGGACTCCTTTACTTTACTTTCTTCAATAATTGTATTCCTATGAAGTTGATACAAAATTAACTAAAGAAGATCATGCTTTGAGGGAAGAATTATTACTTACTTGACCTGCAGAAATTTGTGCATTTTTGGCATCTGCATCAAATAGATCAAGGCAGTAGGTAATAGAGGCTTTTTCCTGATATTGTTTAGACCAGCGGTTCCCAACCTTTTTTTGGCCATGCCCCACCTAAGCATCCCTAAAATCCTTATCCCCCCCCCCCCCGTGACATAATTCTTACTATTCAAAAAGTGAACTACTCACGCGGAGGAAGCCTAAAAGGCCATTAACTTGGTTTAACAAGGTTCCAAAGAACATGGCATCCATGAAAGAGAAAAATAAAAGAATGAAAGACACATGGGATAGCACAGAAAGAGGGAAATTTAAAAAACATTCTTAGCTTAATTTATGAATCATAAGATTGTCATGGACGAAAGGGGAGTTGTAACCTATGACCCCCCCCCCCCCACTTGCCCACTCGGTTTGAACCTGTAGCTTAGTGGGGAAATGCTTTGGTAGTTCAGTAGGTGGAGGTGAATCAAACAAGCCTGGCAAAGCCTACGCATGTGTGGCCAAGTCCCAGATTGCTCTGAGAGGAAAAATCTTGTAAAACACGGCCTTGGAAAACACAGACTAAAATAACTGTAAATCTAACATTTTTTTACTTAAACTTGGGTCCTGGTTCTGTATCCTCACTGCTGGACTTCCCCCACTCTGACTCCCCACAGAGCAGCTCTCCCTGCAACCACCCACCAGCAAAGCCCACAGGAAAGAGAGAGAGCGAGATGCTGCCAGTCCCATGATCCTTAGTGGGAACACATCTGACTGGCTGGCAATTGCTCTCTCCTCCCCCCAGCTGGGATATCCTTTTCAGACCAGGCCCTAGGAAATTAACTTTAACGAAGACAATAGATAAATGAAACACAGCTGTTTCATCACAAATATATAAGAACAATTAGCAAGCTTTCAAACATTCAGTTAATAGCTCATTTTTGAATTGCCCCCATTAAAAATCAAATTGCCCCCCTGTGGGGTATGGACCCCACATTGGGAACCACTGTTTTAGACATTAAAGCTTACAAGCTGTAAGTGCTATAGTGTTACCAATGTGTTTCAAGGCTGAATAACATCTCTCTGGTACTTGCCCCAGTCCAATTCGACTATGAGAACATGCCAGCTCTTGAAATCAAAGAGGTAAATGTTAACACAACTTGCATTTCCTTTACATGTACACTGTATAATCATATCTTTGGTATATTGGTATAACAGCTTAAACAATGCTTTTTCCAATATTTTGAACAACTTTGTTTTAAAAACTATTTGGGGTTTGATAAATGATTGCTCTAATTTCAGTATAAAAATATCCTAATTTTCTTTTAGCTTGTGTGACAAGTCACATTCATTCTCTACCTTTGTACCACATTACATCATTGAAATTGTAGGTGAAATAATTGTCTCAATTGTTCAGTTTCATTATTCTTGTTCTTATGCAAAATGATACCCCTCTTCTTGTTTTGTGGGGGTGGGGTTATTAAAGAATAGTGGTTCTATAAGTGTTGTGTTTCAAAGCATAACTGCTTTATAGCCTTCTATTTACCTTTTTTTAAATGATAATCAAGTAACACATCAAAATATATTTTGTCTGTGAAATAAAATAAATTGCAAGTGTGATATGGGTGCCTCTTAATGAGAGATTAATTTGTCTATTCATTTTTTTTCAAATGCAACAATTTAATGGTTGCTAAACAATAATACAGATTATTTTTAATAAATATTATGGACTCATCTGATAAATGCACTTACCGTATATACTCGTATATAAGCCGACCCCCCCAATTTTACCCCCAAAACTGGGAAAACTTGTTGACTCGCGTATAAGCCGGGGGTGAAAAATGCAGCGGCTACTGGTAAATTTCAAAATAAAAAAAGACTGGTCAAAAGTGCGAGGACCTGTCAGAAATCACTTTTTTCAGCCCTCTGGATAGTCCTTTTGTGCATATGGACTACTCAGAGGGCTGAAAAAGTAATTTTTGACTGGTCCTCGCACTTGTGACCAGTCCTCAAACTTACGACTGTCCTCACATTTTATGTTTTTGCCCTATCTTGTCACCATGGTGAAGAGAAGCAGTTGTGAAATGAGTGACATGGTTTTAAGAATGCTGCATGGGCATAAATGTGAGGATGGTCATAAGTGTGAGGACCAGTCAGAAGTTCGAGGACTGGTCACAAGTGTGAGGACCAGTCAAAAATAACTTTTTCAGCCCTCTGAGTAGTCCATGTGCACAAAAGGACTACTCAAAGGGCTGAAAAAAGTGATTTCTGACAGGTCCTCGCACTTTTGACCGGTCTTCACACTTATGGCTGGTCATCATTTATGCCCATTGTAGCATTCTTAAAAATGGTGTCACTCATTTCACAACTGCTTCTCTTCACCATGGTGACAAGATAGGGCCAAAACGTAAAATATGAGGACAGTCGTAAGTTCAAGGACTGGTCACAAGTGCGAGGACCAGTCAAAAATAACTTTTTCAGCCCTCTGAGTAGTCCATGTGCATAAAAGGAGTCCATGTGCATAAAAGGAGAGGGAGGAAGAGAGGAGGAGAAGAAGAAAGGAAGAAGAAGTAGGGAGGAGAAGAAGGGGGGGAAGAGAAAGTAAGGAAAGAAAAGAGGTGGTAGGTTTGAGGAGAAAGATTGCTGTACAATAAAAAAGATGAAAGGGAAGAAAACCAACCCCAAGGCTTTTAACCCTGATCAGCTGTAGGGGGGGCCTTTGAAGCCCCGCAGCAAGAATTTAAAGTTTTTTTTTTTCCTCTAGCCATCAGCTGGAACTCAGAAGGCAGTCCCAATAGATTGGGAGTGGGCGGGGTAAGCATACCCCATTCTCCCGCTGTTTCCTAGCTTGCAGGGAAAAAGTCATTTTTTTCGTGACCCCCGTATAAGCCAAGGGGCGTTTTTCAGCCTGAAAAACGGGCTGAAAAACTCGGCTTATACGCGAGTATATACGGTAAGTTTTAGCTTCATTTTGGATTTTTCTGCCCAACTTTGAGAGCTAGTTAAAGCATATAAGTACAAACTAATAAGATCCAGTTAGGTCCTACCAATTTTATGAAATTTGGAGTTCTTGAGATTAATGGATATATCTTTTGTACAAATTTGGCTTCCAGAGTTCCAGCACTGAATTTTATTTGCATTTTTTTTGTAATTATAGTGTTCGTGATTTTTATGACATTATGAATATTATTTTTATGATTTTAATGATAGGATCTGGGCTTTTGCTATTTTACTATTGTGCATCAACCAGAGATCCACAAAATGGATAGCCTATAAATCATGCAAATTAAATCAGACAATTCTGTCATTCTTGCCTACAATTTAAACTAGTTGACATATTTATATAATAACTTCACTGTTAATGCATGACATGCCTTCATACCATACTTTGGCCTTTTGCAAAGAATGAGCTCTGAATATAAATGGTTGAATATATTTCATTTTTCAAAACTATGAAACATTCTTTTGCTGGAATCGTGCATTTTAAAATACCTTTTAGCTTAGGTTCCTCATCCCCAATTCTTCCTTATTCATTCTCCCCTTATGCCAACAGATCAGCCATTAGAGTCTGATGAACAAAATTTTATATAGCAGTAGCTAAACTTGGAGAGTACAAAGGACAGCACCTAGAGAAGCAGTGTCACTAAATTAATTCTTTCAAAAACATAATGCACAAGTTTTCAAGGACAGTGAGCATCTAGTGAAGTCTGACAGTTTGAAATACGGAGTTACTGTAAGATATGAGAGTTTATACATAGACACTTCCATATTAAAGAATAAATTTAAAGCCTCATTTATATCCACTAATTCTATGGACATTCCTCATGATGGGGTTAAATGAAAACACCTGATAAATTAAGGAGAATATTAGTCCAGCAAAAAGGAACAGAATATTATCAATTGAGGAATTTGTGCATCTTGTTTGTAGAAATATTAATACAACAACATTTATCACTATCAACATGAAATGCAAAAAAAGAATTATTTCATTTTGATTACTTTTTAAGTGCATGTTTCAACTGAATTTTTATGGAGGCATCTTAATTTCTTTCCTTGGATGTTTATTACCTACCAGTTTCTTAAATTAGTATATTTGTTTTCTTATACTGGGCATATTAAAACTGATATTCTAAATTCTCTTATTCCTTTTCAGCTAAGAAATACAAAAAAGTTACGGGGAAAGAGATCTATTCAGATACATTAGAAAGTACACCTATGCTGGAAAAAGAAAAGTTCCCACAGGATTATTTCCCTGAGGTAAATATAGACAAACAGTAATATTTGAAAATGAAGCATGTGATTATAATTTTGATTGTTTTGTTCATTTAATTGGAATCATTTTTGAATCCTGACCTAAAGAAAAGGATAGTCCTATCAATGATTTTTCCTTTTCTTTTGTTTACTTAAAGCTTGAGGAGAATTTCTTATTTATCTCTTATATATTTTATCTATTACATACCTTATATATTTCTATTAGAAATCACCCATCTTCCTCACAGAGCAACTCACTGAGTCAAAATGCAAAAGTACTGGAGTTGTTTTGAAAACTTGGCCAGGCAGGCTCATATTGAGTATGAATTCCAAATGACCTATTTTCAAAATGTCTAGATCTATGAAGGTCAAACCATCGTTTTAAACTGAGTTTTAAACTTTAAAACTATTTCAAAATAAGTAACTATGTCATATGCTCAGACCTTTTAGCTAATACATTCTGAACCCAGGTATTTCTGACTCTGTCAGTTTAAAACATATTGCAGTAACCTAATCTAACTATAATAATATGTGTCACTGAATTACGATTCAGCCAAGCCAGCCAAATATAGTTAATCAATTGGGAAGGATATTTGGCATGATGGTGACTGATCCGGCTTTTTGATCCAGGTGCAATGTTTGTTTGTTTTTCCATTATCAAACACTTTATTTAGATTAATGCAAATACAAATATATACATAAGAAATCAATGAACATATTTGTGGCTAATCAATACAACTTTCAATAGGACTAAATTTCATTGTGTATAAGACTGCTACACTAAAGAATAATGTCAGAATTTATGCAAACAGCACATTTTATATTCTTACCTGAAAGCAAAATTATTTTCAACTTCTCATTACTATACTGTTGACACTATCTTTTAATGTACCGTTTATGTTCTTTTAGGGGGTGCATTGCCCTTAGTTTAAAACAGATTTCTTTTATTACTGCTGCTTAAGGGTGATCTAAAATTAATTACAATGATTGAGCCATAGTGCAATTCAAAATAATTACAGCTCACTGCATATAAAAGTAACAAAACTTTCTCTGGTGATTTATTGCTTTTCTTGGCTGTGCATGAGCCTCAAATGATGCCTCTGGGAGTAACACTCCAGATAATGTTAGGTCATTTTTAAGAAAGCAGATTTGTGTAGTCTATCAGGATTGAGTAATTTCCCCCCCTTCCATAGTGAGAAATTGGTTGTTATCATAGATCATGGATACTGCTCAAAGCTCTTGTGAAAGATGAATTAATTTCACTAATGCTTTAATGCAAACCTTTCATAGTAAAGGCTGTATGGTGATAACCTTACTGCGGTCTCTCCTTTCTCAATGATGATTTATGTTATCTTTTAGTAGATGAAACTGCCTGTATTCACAATCTGTTTCCTGACTAAAGGAATCTTATTAACAGGAAAACTGGAGAGTGACTTAATATTGTATAAGGTGAAAGATGCTGAACTCATTTCTTGTGGCAGAAAAAAAGCTACATTCTAAAATCTAGATAACACATTGTTGCTGGTAACAGATAATCTTGCAGTATTTTGATACTGAGCCCACTTAGAGAGGGCTGTAAAGCACTGTAAAGCGGTATATAAGTCTAAGTGCTATTGCTATTGCTATTTAATGCTTACTTGCAAGATGGCTCTGATTTCCTGAGGAAAATCATTATTTGAAAATGTCTAGTCATAGTAATACCTGAGGATTGTTTTGATGTGTCTACTAGGGGTATTCTTTATATGAGGAAGGAATTATCTAATTTCAAGTATTAATTTAAATCTCTTATTAGCTTTCATTCTGCGCCTGAACCAAAAGCTTCTTTTCCTATTAGACTCTGCTTGCCTTTCTGTCTCCCGAAGAGTTTATTGTCTTTGAAAATAAAATAGTAAATGAGTGCCATATCCAGAAAGGGAAAACATAGTGCAGAGATCAACAGTGAGCACCTGGAGTGGTCATATACCATATTTTTTGCTCCATAAGACACACTCCCCCAACCCCCAAAGTGGGTGGAAATGTCTGTGCAGCTTATGGAGCGAATATTGTGTTACAGATCGTGAAGCATATTACCTCAATGGTGGACCGGTGCTGGTCCTTTGGTGAATAGCAGCTGGGCTGTGGCACTGGCGTCCTTTTACAGTGCTGAACTCTTCTGTCTTTGTCATTGCTCACCTCTTCTGTCTTTTTTCCACAGTGCAGGAGTCAATAGGCAGAGCTGGCACATGAGAGGGCACCTCTCTGTGGTCCTTTCAAGCTCCACCTCCTGCCCTCACTACTCCATATTCAGCGCTCCATATTCACAGTGAAACAGCGCTCCATATTCATATTTTTTTCTTGTTTTTCTCCTCTAAACCTAGGTGCATCTTATGGTCAGGTGTGTCTTATAGTGTGAAAAATACGGTAATTTCTCATATCAAAGACTTAGATAAATGTTTATTTGATTTATATCCCCACCCTTCAAAAGTTCCAAGCTCCCCACTTTCCTTCAGAAGCTCCCAAGCAACATACATAACAATTTTTCTACTCACAACGATCCTGTGAGAAAGGTTGTGCCTGTAATAATCCTGTAAATTTCCATGGCTAAGGGTGGATTAGAACTTAGATCTTTCTGCTTCTAGGCACACTCATTCTCAAAGAAGTACTTTTAAAATGCCCAAAATCTCTCAAGATCACATGAGATTTTCATTGTAAGTAGGATTTAAGAAATGTCATGAGATTTTTGGTGTCAGAATGCTAAGTCTCTAGATTTAGCAATCTTGTGAAATTTCAGCCTTCTGTGAAAAATGATTGTTTATTATATATGCATCCATAACATGGTAGAATATGATATCTTGCTTAAAAAAATGCCAATCCCAGCAAAATGGTTTAAGACAGAATTAGCTGCAATGTTTTGGGCCATCTCCTATAATGTGCTAACATTTGTCCATGAACTGGCTGAATTTCGTGAAAGTTATAAACCAAATATTTAGCTTAGTTTACATATTCTAAGTCTTCACCTTGTTTTACATGTCAAAACTGTAATTTAAAAAATGAATTCATTATTTATTTGAATTCATTTTGCTTTGCTATTTTTGCACATTATTCATTATCATTTTATTAGAACCACCTTAAAAACTATATCAAATTTTGTCAGGCAGCCATCAGAATTCAAAGTAATATGGCATAAAATTACATTTATAAGAATTGCATTGATGAGAAATGCCTCTCTAGAGCAAATTAAAATTTGTTCAGTTAGTATTCTTTCTGTTTTTCTGACTAATGGTGTGTTCTGTAACTATGTTCTGTAGGAACTGCCAAATTAAGGTTACTTCTGTCTTCTACAGTGGACATGTAGGGTGGGGTTCATTCGGTGGACACAAATTTACATGCTGTTTATTAGTTGCTTGCAACTTATTTTCAGTGCTGCTGAAAATAGTCTACATTAATATCATTTTAAACTAATGGTTTGTTGGGATTTGACCTTTTTTTAAAAAAAAAAGATAACCTGTATTTGAGAAAGGGGCAAAGCTAATTATTGCTTCTTGATATTTCATCATATTTAGCTTTTTAAAAGAGACTAACATTTTTACCCTAATTTAATCAGTTGGATAGCATGCAGAATTAATGTTAGGTATAATCCAATTCAAAATTGAAACAGTGAATCAATTACATCCTCATTTCCAGTTGTTGGCACTGGAGACAATAACAGCAATATTGTATTTCATTTTTAATATTTGTAAAAATATCAAGCAAGGCTAAGGCTTCCTAGTTGAAAGGATTCAACCTTGATGCGATGTTAACCAAATGTTGT
Source organism: Ptyas mucosa (assembly GCA_012654045.1). Lineage (NCBI taxonomy): Eukaryota > Metazoa > Chordata > Lepidosauria > Squamata > Colubridae > Ptyas > Ptyas mucosa. Next base: position 4,583,811 of record WNWU01000043.1, on the reverse strand, counting down.
GTAGGTATGACTGAGTTTACGACGAAATAATTTTGTGATCTGTTTTGCTTTTTAAAAAAAGAATAGAAGCCTCTGTTTATTCACTCACATTAATAGCAGCATTGTGAGTCAAAGATGTTTGAAAACATCATTCGTCAAAGATGTTTGTAAAGCGTATTTGAAAAAAAAAAAGAAAGTTTGACTGTAATCATCATTTAAGTGTTATATTTTATTAATTTGTCTTTCCTTTTTCTGAATAATTGCTTATTTGGGGCTCCCTTCTTCGAAATAATATAAAATGCCAAAGACTTTAGAAGAGATATTTTGCCTGTGTATACATATTTCATGGCAATTGTCTATATTACTTTGCTGGTTTTTGATAAACCATTTGTTTACGGTTTGAAACAAAAACAAACCCCAATTGGCATAGGAAAACATGTACAGGCATTAATAGGTTTTTTTCACCATATGACATATGGGGCATCTCTGGACTGGGAGTGGTCAGAGTCCCTTCTGGGATGGAAAATTCTAAAACTGTCCCTACTTTCAATGAATAGAACTGGAAAGCACTATGATACACAACATAGCCAACCCAGGATCATCAAAGAACAAAGAACATGTATTTGGTTCTTGGACTTCAGCTACGCTTGATAATTCCTTAGAAAGCAGACCCATTCTTGGAGATGCATGTTAAAATACTGATTGACAATAAACAAGAAAGAACTTTGTCTCAAAAGCAAACATATCATATATTTAGCTGATTCATTATTAGTGTACTTTTAGTATAGCCAATTGCAGGTCAGAGTTGTTAAAGATTATAAAATGACCATAACTAATAACAGCAAAAGAAGGAAGATACTTCATCCTCAAAATGTTTGTCACAAACGCAGGCTGTCTTATATTGCTGCAAATGTACATTTAGGACTATACAGACTTTTAATCGCCAAGAAAATATTCATTTCTAAAGAGGTATTCTACAGGGCTATAGACTGTGCTACCAGGCATCGTGATAATCTAGGTCCAGGAAATGGTTTTACAAGGATACAAGAATCTAACAGGAAGGAAGAAGCAGTCAGATTTCATTGTGAAAACAGAATTCAGATAGCATTGTTCTAGATTTAGGCCTTAGTTATTACTAATTTTATTTACATATTGTCATTTTAGTTAGGTTGAAGCCAATAAAAAATAAAACTTGCTGCAATCAGCATTTTTGTTAAACGGTTATTCCAATAAATTCATAACTGTTTTTCATAAACTTGGAAATCTTTTCTCTATGTCACCTCAAACATAGCTTGTAATGAGTTGATTGTTCATGGGATGGAAAATTGCTCATCTTGATGCATGGAATGGCACACTATAGATATCTTTGCTAGTTCAGCTCTGGAAAGAGATTGGCTTAGCCAATTTCTATTTTCCAAATACCTATATTATATTATAATTTACAAGGAAAGGCATGTTTATATTCCTACACTCTTACTCAGATAGGCTCTGAGACAATAAATATATTTGATTGCGGAAAATGACTTTACTAGAAATACTTGCAGTTCATCAGTAGCTATTTAATCCTTTATCCCTGTAAATGAACACTTTTTTTAAAAAAAAATTGATTTATATGCTGCCCTTCTCCGGAGACTCAGGGCGGCTTACAATGCGTTAAGCAATAGCCTTCATACTTTTGTATATTTTTATACAAAGTCAGCTTATTGCCCCTACAATCCGGGTCCTCATTTTACCTACCGTATATACTCGAATATAAGCCGAGTTTTTCAGCCTGAAAAACGGCCCCTCGGCTTATATTCGGGTCACGAAAAAAATGCCTTTTTCCCTGCAACCGTTTTGGCTCCCGGGGTTGCAGGGAGGCTTCCTAAAGCCAAAATGGAGTGTGGGGGGTGTGGCGCCCCTCCCCGGCGCCCCTTTTTGGCTGTAGGAGTCAGGGAGGCTTGCGCTGGCAGCGCCTTCTGCTCCTCTTTTGCCCCTCAGCGGCTCCCAGCAACTGAGCAGAGAGGTGGCCGATGCCTAACGAGTGGAAGCCAAAGCGCCACCGCAGCATGTTGCTGGGAGTTGCTGGGAGCCGCTGAGGGGCAAAAGAGGAGCAGAAGGCGCTGCCAGCGAGCAAGCGAGCAGCCAGCCATGCCGGGGGCGCTTTGGCCGCTGGGGCCGCCCGCCGCGGCTGGAGCTCACCACTCACCGAATTTGGCCTCGGTCGCAGCCGCGGCTCCAGTGCTGAAGAGGGTTGGTGCCGGGCGACGAAGAAGAGCAGAAGCAGCTGCTGCCAGGCAAGCGGGAGCCGAACGACCGCATGGTCATGTGTGGCCCATGGCAAGTGCCCGCAGCTGCCTGGTACTGGCCCCGAATACCAGTGCCGTCCCTCGCCCGCCTCAGCTCCCCGCTCTTTCCTTCCCCCCACAGGCGCCTCCTCCCTTTCCTCGCCCCAAATGGCCGGCGGGTGAGGCTGCTCCAGTCGCCGTGAGGCTGCCCGAAGCGTTCCTTTCTGAGGGGTTTCTCGGCACCCGCGCCTCAAATTCAGTTCAGCCGGGGGAGGGAAGCGGGGAGTTGAGGCGGAGTGGGGGACCTGCGCCCCTCTCCCTCTCCCACATCGGAAAGGAACTTTCCGCTTCAGCTCCCCGCTTCCGAGAAGCCCCTCGGAAAGGAACGCTTCGGGCAGCCTCGCCCGCTGGCTGTTCGGGGCGAGGAAAGGGAGGAGGAAAAAAAGGGGCGAGAAAAAAGTTTCCCAAAGTTTATTTTTCAGCGAACGCTTCCCCTCCGCACTCGGAGCAACTCCCAGCAACTCCCAGCAAGAGAAGAGAAGGCAGCG
>WNWU01000043.1:4546209-4579382 GCA_012654045.1 Ptyas mucosa | reverse complement strand
CTGAAAAAGGTGATTTCTGACAGGTCCTCGCACTTTTGACCGGTCTTTTTTTATTTTGAAATTTAACAGTAGCCGCTGCATTTCCCACCCTCGGCTTATACTCGAGTCAATAAGTTTTCCCACTTTTTGGGGGTAAAATTGGGGGGGTCGGCTTATATTCGGGTCGGCTTATACTCGAGTATATACGGTACCTTAGAAAGGATGGAAGGCTGAGTCAACTTTGAGCCTGGTGGGATTTGAACTTGCAGTAATTGCAGGCAGCTGATCTTAATAACAGTTAATGACACTGCTTTAGTCTGCTGAGCCACCAGAGCTCCAAAACTTTGGCTAGTTTTATATTATTATCTTCCTAATGGAACAGAACATTGAATATATTCCTTCCCATTTGGAGAAAAAGCTAAGTTTTGTATACTTTTCTTTTCCATGCTGTGATTCTGATACATAGGGATACTGGAAAGGGCGGAGGTGAGACAGGGAAAAATTTGAAGACCACATAATTAGACTGACTATGTATCATCACATTCTTGTCAACTTTTAATGACCACATAGATAGACTTTCTCTATGATGATCTTTTCTTCAGTTCTTCCAACATTGCAATCATCATTCCTGTAAGTGAATCCATTCATCTTCCTGCTGGTTGTCTTCTCCTCTTTCCCTCTTCCTGTCCCAGCATTAGAGTCTTCTCCAGAGACCACTTATAATCCTGGTATTAGTGTATTATTAAGCCTCATGTTTTCTATAGTGTTCTCCATGAAAATATTTAACACAATTTTTGTAAAACTTACTAGTAGATTCATTTCTTACTGTTTTCTATATTTTAATGTATTGCTACTGTGCTTTATATTACTTTTCAGTGCAAGTGGTCCAGAAAAGGATTCATACGAACAAGATGGTGTATTACTGACTGGTACGTAATATGAAGGAGAATTAAACATCATGCTTTGCATGAATGCCTAGTTACTATAGAAGACGTAAGTTTTGGAACAGCTGGTGCATATTCCATCTAAATACTGAACCAATCTTTAGACATTTTTCATTATTGAACAAGTTGTAAATGACATAATATACATATTTGGTTTAGAGTTTATAATTTTCCGTTAATTCTCGTGTGTATACACACCTTGGTTTCATCAAGACGTAGTGGAATAATCATGTACATTTAAGTTTCTTTCTCTCATTTATAATCCCCACCTTTTTTTCAAAAGTTTATGAGGAACATTTGAATTTTATCAGATCATTTTTCCACTTTTGTTTTATGTAGTAGAAAAGATAACACTTTTCTACTTTAAGAAATTAGAAAGCCTTTAAGAATACTGCTTTAACTCACTGTTTTCTCCATTACGAAGCTGGGAATCAATACATAATACCTTCGTTGCCTACCCTTTTTGGGGGAACTTAACTCTTGGGATAGAGAAAATATTAGAAGTAGGCCTAAAATCAAAATGTTCTTCTTGGTTTTATTACCATAAAAACACAGTTTTTCTCAGTATCTGGCTCCATTGGGAAAGGTTTTTACACCTTTGCTTACAGACTTACTGGCATATCTTGAAGAGAGAGTGTAGCAAAATATTTTAACACTGGATGTATTGAAGGATATTTATGAATAATGGATCAGATTTTTTTTTTGTAAATTAAGTATTTTACATCTTTATTCTCAATAAGTATTTCCTGAAGGCAAATTATATGCTGTTTTAGTTACTTTAGGTAATGGAATTTTTTTTTTCTTGGGGGGGAGGGGTTGGCTCCATTTATGTTCCAAGTTAAATAATGTCGCTCCTTTTTCAGAAGAGATTTTGTCAGACAGATTTCACTATCTGGCTATTGATCTCAGTTGCAAAACTGTTCCCTCTTTCAAGGACATCTAGTTTGCCATAGATCCTCACTAGAATTCCTCAAAAAAAATTGTTGACTTTCTCAATAGATGCATAAATCTTTCTTTGATTTATACCTAGAGGGAATTTACTATTCACATTTAAGAAGTTATAATATTAAATATATAATATATTAAATGAACAGCTATATGATAACAAAACTGAATTCATATTCTAGAGCAGGGGTGGGGAATGAGGGCCCTTTTATGACTTGTGGACTTCAACTCTGGCTCAAGAATGCTGGCTCAAGAATTCTGGAAGTTGAAGTCCACAAGTGATAAAGGGGCCACCTCGATTTTAGAGGATACTGATTTATTCCAGATAGAGTTTTTATTTATTTATTGTTGAGTTTCATGCAGAAATTTTATTGATCACATTTGTGGATGCTTATATCAGAGAATGGGTGATATAGATATTTTGATATCAGTAGCATGGTATCTTTAGGAACAAAATTTCCTAAAGTCAGGACTTTAGGAAATGTGTCAGGACTTGGAGGCAATGTATCTTTGTGGTTCTAGACCTTTCTGTTGGAAAGGTTTCTGAAGATGGTCCTGATGTTTTTCCTGTTCCACTGCATTGCTACTGGCCTCAAGGTTCTAACTTGTTCTTTGTGGTTTTTAACATCTACTTGACACATTGGAATATCACCAATAAGCAGATAACACACAGCTCTACTTCTCTTTTCTATTCTCCATTACAAGGTTACAGTAAAAATATCAAATAGGTATTTGGGGGCAGGAAGACAAGTAGAAACTTAATCTTTACAGTTTGGGGAGAGAGGGAATTAAAAGTTTATCTAGATGCAAGTCCATAATACTCTGTAGAACAGCAGCCCCCAATCTTTTGGGCACCAGGAACTGGTTCCATGGAGAAAGATTTTTCCACGGGCTGGAGGAAGTGTAGTTTTGCATGCTTCCTGCATCCTGCAGATGGGACATTGCTTGTTTGCGCAGCCCAATTGCTGGCATGCCACGGACCAGTGCTGGTCCACGGACTGGGAGTTGGAGACCCTTGCTGTAGAAGATATTGCTTTCCTCCAGGGCAGATAAATATTTGAGAGTTTTTCTAGACTCACTTTACCATGGTATCTATAATAAAAAGTATGCCAGATTACTATAATATATTTAAAGGAGGTACTGAAGCAGTCAAAACTATTGTAGAAGCTAAACATTTATGTCATGTACCTTTCTTGTATAGTGTGTGTTTCCAAACCAATTTAATATACTAATATGTCCTTTTGAAATCCTAAATGGATTGGAACTAGGTTTTCTGAAGGACTATTGTACTTGCACAAACCTGATGAACTGTAAAACCAATTGCTAAATTTTTCTTTCAAGTTCACAAGTAAGAACTGCATGATGAGTACAACAAGGCATTTTCTGTATACTTTTTTGGAATTACCTTCCAACACCAAAGTCCTAGGTTCTGCTTTGTGAATTCTTAAACACTGATTTGTTCTATTTTGTATTTGGCTATTTTTATTGTGCTGTGCTGTTTTATTTTACTTGCTGCTTTTACAATTGATATTTTAAAATATTGTCATTGTCTATTTCACATTTTTTACATTCTTATTTACATTCTGAGACAATCTTTTTTTTTCTCCTTTTGTCACAGTGCCTTTGACATGGTAAACATTCATCTTTTCCATGATGCTTCCAATTTAGTTGCTTGGGAAACAAGCCCATCTGTTTACTCAGGAATAAGGCATAAGGCCCTTGGTTATGTACTTGACAGGTAAGTAATAGACTTTATTGGTTCCTTATATTGCTCTCTGTTATATTTCCAATTTAAAAAGTTATTGTGGTGGTGGTGGTGGTGGTTATTGAGACTTTTTTTTAAAAAAAAAATGTACATATTCCTGAAGAGCTGAAAGCATAAGTTAACAAAAAGCATTTGAAAAAGAAGAAAAGTTTAATGTTGAAAACTATGGTCAGTATAGTGATCAAGTCCTTTATAAAAATAAATTACTGGAATGTTCTGCTTTTTTTCTAAAATTATTAAAGCTGTGTTACTATGTGGTAAAAATCAGGAGTCTACTAACACTTTTTCTGATTAACTTGTTTTATTTAAAAGTGTAAACTTTAAAAAGGCATTAAAAACTTGTGCCATTTGTAAAACATGTTATTTGTAAATATGGTACTAGACTTATGAAATCTTGCCAGTATGTTTTGAAAGTAAATGAGCGATATGCCAGGTATAAAAGGCATGTTCTAATTACTTACAAGTACAGCAACTTTCTCCAAATCGTGTCCTCCAAATGAGCTGGAATTGTAATATTCATAAACCCCAGTTTATATTGATATCTTTTTATTTTTGTAGGACCTATCAGGGTTTGATGATTGTAGAATTCAGATATGTTTATAATCAGAAAGGTCCTCAACAAATCCTAGCCAAACTTAAAGAAATTAAATAGAAATAAACATGGTTAGTATAATACTTGAATAGGTTATCACCAGGAAATACCAAGGTTGGAAGATAAATTGAAAAGTCAAAGAAACATCCTGGAAGAAAAAAAGGTGAATCAGTGTTGATACAATGAATTATCTTGAAAAGGAATTCAACTTGTGCAAGGTTTTTTTAAAATAATATAACATAATAACATTAAAACATAGTAGGGTTCTGTGCTTCACTTCTAATAGACTCAACATTTTTGTTCCATAGTTTAATATATCACTACTATTCTGTCCTTGAACATTCCTATTTTAAATATTAAACTGAATTTGGATTTTTTTTTTTACTTTCTAAAGATATTAATGATAGGCTACATTTGTTCATTGTACATAGTTTGGCAAAATTCAAGAATTTACAGAATAATATAGGATAAAAATATAGTATTCTAATCCTCACTTTCTGGGTAACATAATGCTAAATACAAATTCAGTATTTTATTTCCAGCCAACTTTTCATGCTTTCTCATGCCTATTGTTCTATATTCAGAATGAAGAAATTTGGGGAAAAGAAACGTGGATGTTAGAATATGAGTTTGTCATTTGATTTGATTACTCCTCATCTGGCAAAGGATTCTTGTACAATGTATTGATTGGTATGCTTCAACTATCCAATTATTCAAAATTCATGAATTTTCTTTTTCCTAAACTCCCCATCTTAAAAATGGAGCTTCATAAGGTTTTTATTTTGTTTCTTGCTTTGTTTTAATTATCCTAAAAGTATTTTGATTTCATCCTTATTATCTGTGTGGGCCACTAGTCCCTATAATATACCAATGTGTGCCAAATGTACTGAGAAAAATATTTGGTGTCCCTTTAGAATTCAGGCATAACTAATCTGGGTAACATGATTGTGAGTCTACTTTTCTTGTGGATATTCTTTGGTGGATAAGATTAAGCTCTACCTGAGCCAGCATTCTTTGTAGTGATCCTAGCATCTAGAAGATAGTAGGTGGTCTAATGAAAATAATTGACCCATTATCCCACTCTATCAAATAGCATGCAGTTATATGCATAAACTTCAAGGGGAATGAATTAGTTTTTGATGTGGGATTTATTTCCATCTCTTGATTATGATAGTGTTCCAAGGGAACATTTATATATTACTGTGATTTTCTGTTTGCTTTCTTTTAATGTTGTCAGGCTTTGGAATGCTTCCACAAGCATCTTGGTGAAAGTAAGGAAACTGTTCAGTTGCAATAGCACTAATTGTAGGTCAAATATGTCATGGCAGTATATCATTACGATGTGACACTGCCAAAACCAGACTTGGCTCTCCTGCCTTTCAGAAAAGAAAATCTTCAGTTTTAGGTGGCACTATCACAGTGGGTTTGCATTCACATCGATTGCTCATTTTGAGAAAGCAGCCAGCCGCAGATCCGGACCTCCGTAGTGAAACGGTGGGCTTCTCAGCACAAAAGGGACTTCTGTAAGAGTAGTGAATAATGGGAAACCCCTTTCATCAGGGCTGCTAACCTTTTGGCAGCCACCAGCAAACTCTATTCTGATCTGCTGATGGGGGAGGACAATACACTGAAGCTCACTTTGAATGAATGCTGCCACCAACAGTGCCTCCATTCAGAGGGTTTTGGGAACCATCTTGGACTATTGTCTGCCATCACTCCTTCAGACAGTAGAAAAGGGGAAAGTAAGAGCATCTATAGGAAAGAAAGTAGTCTTTTCTTGCCTTTTAATCTCCCTTTAAGGATTCATAGATCTACATTTCCAGCTGAGCTACAGGAGTTATGCAGTGTCAGATAAAGACAGAAGAAAGAAATTTCAAGCTGGGCCTTGAAATCCCCTTATCTGCATCCTCTAATGATGCAGATTTAGTGCTGTTAAAACCAGAGACTGATAAGTCTTTTCCTCTATAGCCTTTAAACTGCTAAAGAGCATTTAAGAGCAAAGAGCAGTTCAAGTTTCAGGAACAATGCTAAAAAGGAAAAGAGTTTAATGAGCTAAACCCTCACTGAATGAAACTGAAACATCTTTTCACATTTGATTTAAGTTGCTGTGGGGGTAAGTAAAACAGTTCCATCAGCTGGATGCATCTTGGCCAGTGTGAATCCCAATTAATTACGTCTGCTTATGCAAGATTGAACTGAGCATCATAGACTGTGTTCTGTCTTAATTATTTCGAAAAAAAGTAAATTGAAGGGTTTTTTTAGAGAATGAGTTTAAATATTTAAAAAATACATATCCAAAAATAGTATATAGTACTGGAACATTATAGTTAAGTAAAACAGTATTGAAAAGAATAAAAGTTATCAGAAGAAAAATGAACCAAATCTATAGCATGCTTTGATTTTCATTAATCAAATGTTCAATTCATTAATGTTGTTTGAAATTGTTTTCTTAGCTGTTCATTAATGGCATGCAGATTTTTTTAAGAGTAACCTTATGAACTTTTGTCACATTTAGAGTCATTGTAGTAACTTATAACAAGAATTGCTTCGAGGCCAGTAGTTTCCTATGAAAATCATTTGTGTTACAAACCTCATATTTAATGTTCCTAATAAATACTTAATTGATAAATCTTGTGCCTTTTGAAATAGAACAACTATTCTCTAACTAAAGTTGCATAGATACTGCTTACTAAGCATATCATATTCATAGAGAGGAGCAAAACACAAGAAATGTTTAACATAAAGAATTGAATAAGCAGGTCTTCAGTGAAAATTACAGTAATAGTGTGGAAGAGGAGTAATTACAGATAGCTGTGCTTAATATGCCAGTTCTAAAATCAAAATTTATCCCGATATTCTGCTTAACTCCCATCCCCTCAAACCTGACATAGGTCTTCCATTGTCTCTTCAAAACATAGTTTGGCCTAGTTGAACAGAAACATTTTTTTTACATTACAACTGTGAAATCTTGGCATAAAGCCCCTTTTTGTGATCCTCATTATTTTCTCACAAATATAGTCCATTGTCACATAGCTGAAGTTAATTTGATCAACATTGGGACATTTAACTTTTATGTTCAGTCAAAGGAGCTGTTTCATGCTCATTTTGAGTATTCAAAAGAAATGATTGCCAGAAAAATAATGTTACTATTAACAATTCAAAGCAATTAGTTTTCCCAGGGTGAGGCAATGTGATGCACAGCCTGCACAGAGCAATGCTTTGTCATTTTATAGATGCTCATCAGTCAACTGTCACATCTTCTCAAAGACCCCTCTACTCTAAAGGTTTCTTTTTGGGCTTTTCCCAGAACTAGCAAGTAAATGAGCTGAAAAAAAGCCACTTTGTTTCTAGGCAGAGGCAAACTTTGTGTGAATGATCCAGTCACTGGAAAAATCTGAGCACTTGGCATATTTGTAAATACTAGTTCACTCTTGTTATTTAAACATACATTTTCCCAATAAGTAACACTGTTGCTTTTGACAGGGATTATAAAAAATAACTACATTTTAATTTTAAACCAACTGAATCTACAATTATTGTGAACATTAAAATGGATGGATGGATGGATGGATGGATGGATGGATGGATGGATAGATAGATAGATAGATAGATAGATAGATAGATAGAGTGGTGGGATTCAGCCAGTTCACACCACTTCGGGAGAACCGATTGTTAACTTTCTGAGCAGTTTGGCAAACTGGTTGTTGGAAGAAATCATTAGGGCCCAGAACCAGTTGTTAAATTACTTGAATCCCACCACTGGATAGATAGATAGATAGATAGATGGATGGATGGATGGATGGATGGATGGATGGATGGATAGATAGATAGATAGATAGATAGATAGATAGATAGATAGATAGATAGATAGATAGATATTGCTGGGCCAACTTTTTTCTTTATGGAAAAAAGAAGTGATCTTATACTGAAATTGTATGTGAGTATGGTTACATTTACATCTGTGCTGTGAGGGAAGATGGATTACGACTTCCAGACTCCATCTAATTTCTGACATTCCTTGTGTGTAAAATACTGTCTTCTACAGCTTTTTCCAAACTAGGTACAAATTTATATACATATAAATATAAATATAAAAATTGTTCCTTCAAGTTATTTTTTGACTCCTAGCCATGTTTTCTTGCAGTTTTCAGAACTAGTTTGCCATTGCCTGCTCCCTAAGGCTGAGATGGAATGACCGGTCCAAGGTCATTTACTTTACTTCCCACCTAATTGTATTAAATTGTCTTTAAATTAGAAAACCATTTTTGCATAGTTTATAAAATTGAAGATTATTTGGTGGTGGTTGTTGTTTAGTTTACTTTGAACTGGAGATTCAGCATTAATTTTATTACATTGCAGATTATTAGAATTATGCTTAATAAAGAACCATACAATCCAAATATTCCATATTTGGCCTGTCCAGTTACTGAATATAACTACTTGTCTGTTCTTTTTTAAATCTAGTGCTTCTTACAAGCCTATGAACTGTAGATTTTGATCTGAAGCCAGGGTGTTGTACTACAAGAATTCTATTACTGGGAAACAATTCATATTTATAACAGCTTTGCCCATTACAATAGTAGTAGGGCTTTATTGTAGCAGAATTGACAAGTATTTATATCATTATACATATCTAACATTGCATTAGTTTAAATGTCAATGTCAGATAAGATCAAGGTTTTGTCAATAGAGGGAAAAACCATTCTACCTAAACAGAGCCATTTTTCCAGCTCTAAAAATTGATTTTTATAGCTCTTGTAATCCTTTCCCTAAATTAAACATATATTATTGATGTGGTCTTTCTTGCCATCTTAATATTTGCTGACATGATAATTGATTTTAAAAATATTGCTATTTGGTGTTGTTCATGGGACTCGATAATGAAATTAAAAGTGAACTCACATATTAGTTAAATGATCCTGGCAAATGCCCTAAGTAATAAGATGATTACCTAAGACTCTTGACAACACCTTTTATCTTGTTTGTTGCCTGACATTTTGAAATGTTTTTATATTATTAATAGGTTTGGCTATTATATCAAAAAGCAAAAAGGTTCAAAAATATGATAAAGTTAAGCTTTTTAATGTCAGCATTACAACATGTTATTGAAAACACATTAAATCTTCTTTTGTCACTCTACGTTGACACTATTTAATTTTTTCCCAAATGTGATAAGGCCCCATTTTCCTGGATATATTGACACCTACAGATTATAATTTTCTTGTCTGTTGTATATATTTAATTTTCCTTGTATTATGCTTGTAATTTGGTTTTAATTGATTTTATGATTTCCTGCAACCCAGAATCACTTGTTTCAGATGGCGCCTGTATAAATTGAAAAAATAAATAAATAAAGCAAAAAAAATGTTTAAAAACTGTCTCAAGATAAGTTATGGAGTGCATAGTGTGCTTAGCAACAAATGGAATTGTTCAAAAGGAACAAATCCATTTGTTGGTAAATTGAATAGTCTAACATTTAGGAGCATCTAAAGACTCTTTATTTAATCCAGGGTTGTTTCTCTTGGTGTCTGGCTAATAATAATTAGCTACTATTGGTATACATGCAAGCGTAACAGAAACACAATTCCTTATTTTGCTGTTATTGATGTTCTTTTGTTTCGCTGGGTTTATTTCTGTTGTGTTTCCTATATCATTTTTAGATGTCGCTAAAGAAATGGTTGCATCTGAAAAATGATACTGTTACATAAATTTGACCACATTAATGCTTTTATATAGGTAGTTTTCACTTAGCAACTTAGTCTTTGATTAGTGATTGAAATTATAATGGTGCCGAAAAATATAACTTTATGACTAATCCCCACATATATGACCTTTGCAGCGACCCACAGTCACATGATTACCATCACAGACAGTACACATTATCCTGACTTATGCTTAAAAAGGGAAGTGTAGTCATGGTCACAGGATTTCCCACTTAGTGATTGCTTCATTTAACAACAGAGCTGCCAGTCCCAATTATGGTCACTTAATGAACATCACTTGTAATATCAGCCGCTTTCATTTCAGTCACTGATTTAGGAGCTAATGCTAATTCATTCTCCTCTTCAAATAGTAAAGTTATATGATTTATCTTAATTGGTGTTGATCCAGTATAATTTGCCAGGTATTATATATTCTATTAATATATACAATCTCTGAATTTAAGAATGTTCAAGAAGGAAGCTGCATTGTTAACCCCTGTATTGATAAGTGAAGAAAGATTTTATATTAGTGCTTATGTGTCTATGGTTATGGAGAGTTTTTTTCCCCACTTTTTAGCAACCAATATCCAAAGTGGTGTTTGAGTTCACCCAAGAGACCAACTCTAGTTCACTAGAGTCAAATAAAATGAAATTCATTTTTTGTAATACAACTAAAAAAATCAGCATTAGTGCACTGAGATTTCAATGCTTTTTTCTGATTTGAGCGGTAAGACTACATACCATACTGATTTTACAGATTCCTTTAGCTTCATAGCAATCTGACATAAAATATGAAAACTTCCTTTGCTTTTGGGCAAGCAAAGAAAAGCTTGGGTTAGAAGGAAGAATTGTCATAGTTGCTCCATCAAAGCAGTACAGCTTTGTAGTACCTAAAACTTTAAAAAATGGTTGAACTTCTCAAGCAATTCCTATAACCATTGAAAAATCTAATCTAATCTGATATTCTATTACTTCTTTATTTATTTGCCAGCTGTCCTTTATAGCCAATATGCTTCAATGAGCAATTATGTGTAAATGAAATAAAAGATGTGAAATCTTCTATAGAGTCACCTTTCTATGACCTTGTTTCAAAACTTCTCCGGGGCCCTTGATGCTGTGGCCAGAGAAGATTCAACGTTCTACACGAATGAAAATACCTCTATTGTTTGTTTAGTAAAATTACTTCTAAATAGCCTCATATAGATATATGATATGATATGGCAGTTCTTGCATGCAACAACATTATTTTTAGGATATTCCTGTTTATATAGTCTATTTCATGTTTAGATTAGCTTTTATTTTTATTTACTTATTTATATTTTGCATTTCTAAACCATCTCCCTCAAAGAGGGATTCTTTTAAGCAGACCAAGTCCTTCCGTACAAAAATGAACACCTTATCAGTGCAGTCAGTTTATACTGGTGCTTGGTTGCAACAGTATTTAGCCTTTTAAGATTATTTCTATTGTTTTCTTTTTTAAAAATGAAATATATTCTATATCGTCAAGCCATTCTGCAATGATAACCATACTGACATCAAGTTTCTTTTATATCAATTGCCTTAATAAACTTGGTAAACTGCTTTACTAAACTCTGCATACAAATTTAAAAAGCAAAAAGTGATCTTCAAAATGCTTAAAATATGTATTTAAAACTGTTTTAAAGAGATTTTTCAAAATCTGTCCAAGCCACTGCTGAACATAGCACTCTGCCTTAACACTGTTCAAACTTCACATTTAATTTTGCTCCTAAAATTTGTCCTGTGCTCTTAGTAATTTCTTTCATTTTTGTGTCAAATAGTCTCCTTTCATTAGCATTCAAGTCGCACACATGCTTGTGCTGATAAATACAGAAAAATAAATAAGATTATGGCTAACTTTAATTTTTGAAAGCACCAAAAACGTTTTTTATAGATAAAATTACTTTGTCATCTAGATTGCTTCTTCCCTAGAAATATTAAAATGTTCTTCCTTGTTTTCTTTATTCATCTTGTTGGACCATGGTTGAGATTTTGTTTTGTTGTTCACAAAAGAGAGAGAGGGAGGGAGAGAATGTGGGTGAAGCACCATCCTTTCAGTGGTGTCAAACCAGGATGAATCGGCCAAGGGAAGCATGTTTATAGACTGTGTAAAGAACTTTGTCTTTGTGTGGGAATGTTGGTGACACTGTTACTGTTTGCCTGAATGAACTGTGATGACGTGGCTAATAAGATATCCCGCTGAGCACCACAGCAGGCCTTTCTCAGACCTCCCACTTAATTCTATTCAGCTCCAGCTCAGTGTAGCTAATTTTTCCCATTCCTTCAATTCTTTTGGCCCCCTTACAAACAGAAAAGTCAACTTTTCACACCGAAGGCAAGATAAGTGCTTTAGGAAATAATCTTGTAAACAGAATGTTACCTTCTGACCTGCAGCTGATACCTTGACTTGGGACAAAAACCACTGGCCTATTGCATTAGACATGGCTATTAAAGGAATAATGCAGCTGATCCTTCTTACAAAGTGCCCTGAGAAATGGTTTAGCTAGATCATGTTCCTCTTGTCACATTGAATCATGTTCACCAACTCCCAACATGCACGCAAACCCAGGCTCACAAAATCACTCATATGTAACTGTTTTTTCTTCTTCACTACTCATCGTCACTCATCTCCGGGCCATCTTATTAGAAATAAATGTGAGAATGAATAGTAAAATTCAGTCATATAGCTCTTCTCAAGTTCATCATTTTGAATATGTTTTAAATTTTCACTTTAAATAGGAAGAAATGCCTCAAAAGTGCCTTATAACTTTTGAAACTGAGTAACAGAAAGTTACACTGAATTCATAGTTTAGGGTTGAGATGTTAAATACACTGCCTAGGAAATAACATTCTTTGGATATAGTATATTTATTTCAAAATAGACATATAATTGACTGTAACATTTTTGCCCAATTATATTACTGAGCATTTGTAAGCATATATACATGATATTTTTCCTGTTAAATAATCAAACCTTTTCACATATTTTCATGGATTATAAAGAGGACTGTCATCAAACCCAATATTTAATTTAAAGGAAATTTTCCTGTTAAAATCAACCTTGAACAATTGATAAATGTTGGAAACAATAGCCTATACAGGTAGTCCTTGAGTTACAACCATAATTGAACATGAAATTATGGTTGTCAGTTGTTACTATCATAAATCGAGGCATCACATGCCCAGATTGATTTTTTTGGCACTTTTTGCAGCAATCAGTAAGAGAACACCAGGGTGGTTAAGCAAATCCATTTTATTCAATAGGCTGGGGGGAGGGGGTTTGTCAGAAACTAGAAGTAAATGTTGGAAACAAGGGAAAAAAAACATGGTCAATTTCTTTCATTAAGTGAGACATTTGTTAAGTGAGTTCTCTTCCAGTTTACAACCTTTCTTGCCACAGCTGTTATGTAAATCATCACAGTTGATAAGATAGTAACCCGGTTGTTAAGTGAATCTGATTTCCCCATTGACTTTGCTTATCAAAAGGTTGCAAAAGTTGATCACCTGACCTTGGGACACAGCAATGGTCATAAGTATGAATCAGTTGCCAAGCATCTGAATTTTGATCACATAATCATGCGGATGCTGCAAAGGTCATAAGTGTTAAAAATGGTCATAAGTCAGATTTTTCAGTGCCACTGTTACTTTAAACAGTCACTAAATAAACCATTGTAAGTTGAGGACTACCTGTGGTCCAATCAGTCAGTCTAACTGCAGGCTAGAACTGTCCCCTTCCTCCCAATTGCTTCAGGTTCTGGACACTACTCCAGACGTAACATATTCTAATGCTTAAATTACAGCTGGAAGTGAAAATATGTGTCTGTGCATTCACGTCTATGAAAATGCTCAGGAAAATCTGGATCTATTTCACAAAAGGTTTTAAGAAATTTTGGAAAAAGATCTAGAGGACCATTTGTGGGGCTCTTCTGAGGAGTATTCAAACCATCTGGGGGATAAAATTGCTTAGACCCATTTGGAGTTGGACTCAGGAAATACAGATTCTTTCAGGTTAATTGAGGCACAATCTGTGTTTTTGGGGAGGAGTGCTACCTCGTAGTCCTGAAGAAGTGGACAGAGCTCTTGGAATTGTACATTATATCTGTATCTTTCATGGTAGGTTTAGGCGACTGAGGAGGTAATTGAACCCAGGCAGTGGTTAATTAATCCACAATAGACAGGGTAGTCTGTTTTTATTTAAAGATGCAATCCCCATTCCAGAAACCATTCTGGAATTTTCAATTTTCATCCAGGTTTCAACTTTCTCTTTTGATGAAAGTTTATAAAGATGTTAAGCTGCAATTTTATAGAGCCCTGAAGGAAACATATTTTGTCCCATTCCAGCATTTTGATCTGGGTTTAATATTGAGAGGCCATTTATTTTATTTATTTATTTTTTATTTTTATTTGATTTATATGCCGCCCTTCTCCAGAGACTCAGGGCGGCTTACAGTGCGTTAAGCAATAGCCTTCATACTTTTGTATATTTATACAAAGTCAGCTTATTGCCCCCACAATCTGGGTCCTCACTGATTGATCGAAACTGTTCACTGAAACCATCTGTTCGAATAGGATGAGACATCAGGATGTGTTGATGATACTCAGTTGTTCGTCTCTATCTCTAACCAACCAAGTGATGCCTTTAAGGTTTTTTATCAGTGTCTGGATGCTATGAGCATATGGCTTATACTTAACTCTAGAAAGACTAAGTGGCATAAATTTTACGGCTGGCTTTTATTGGAGACTTTCAATGTTTAGTTATGGTTGGGATGGCACTCCCGTAGGCAGAACTGCACATTTTGAGGATTGTCCTAGATTCCTGGCTCCTGCTTGAGGGACAGGTAGCACCTTTGGGCAGGAGGGCTTGAACGCCAGTTGCACCCATTCCTGGAGCAAGCATCCTGCTTATATTCACATCTTAATCACTTCCTGTTTGTCTTACTGGATTATTAGTATGTTATTTGTTTCCTATTACCTCTTGTCCACCCCAACAGATCTGACAGAACTGGCATGCTTCTGATGCCTTCTATTAAATAATGCAATCTGTTGGAATTGGAGGAAGCTCGCCTTCTCTGTCACTGACCAGTGGAACATCTATCCATTGAAATCCAGGCAGTCCGCAGTCCTTTTGAAAGGCAGAAAAGACCTGGCTGTTCCCACAAGAATTGGGCCAGGGGATTGATAGAATTAATATCTGAGCAATATTTTAAGAAATGTTTTCTTGCTATTGATTTTGGGAGTTTTGGGGAGAAGTTTTGTTCATGATTTTTAAACCGGTTGTATTCCCCCATCTCTCCCCAAGTTGTTTTTAATTGGATGGCTATATAGAAATAATCAAACAAGCCCTAGTTGCAGGGAAGTGTGGAAAATGTTTTGTAGTTGAAACACCTCGAATGGCATGCTTTTAGATCACAACACTTATTTGAGGTCTGAACAGCATTTTTGGGGTCAGGGCAATTAAGGGTAACCTTTACTACTGATATTGTTAACCCAACATTATAGATTACCAGGGTTTGCTATATGAGTTGGTGTGAATCCAAAATGCCAAAGAAAATTGATGGTTGCAGACCCTTGCTTTTTTTCTGAAAACACGTGTTTCTCTTGAGTTCTAGGAAAGAAAATTCCATTTCCTTGAGATTTCATACTGATTTTTTTCAGTCAGATTTAATTTGGTTTGTTTGGGCTGGATATTTAGTTTTCTGAGAAAGATTATTGAAGTAGTTGGATGCTTTAAGGGATGGAAATTAGTAATCCTCTTTCATAAATTAAGAAACAAATATAGAGAAGATGAACTTGCTAAAACCATTACTTGCAATGGACAGTAAGAATAACCTTGAAGAACAGGAAAAAGAGCTGTGGCCAAGACAAAAGAAATCTTGAGTCTAGGGCAGAAATATAGTTTGAGAAAGCAACTCAAACAGGACCTTCCCTAATTCTCACCATGATAAAAGGAGAGAGGGGAAAACATACAGTATTAAAATTTACAAGCTTCTGTTACTGTACTATAATCTTATAATAAATGCTCTATGAACGCTAATATAGTATTAGCATTCATAATCTTGATTCTCTAGTCTGGTCTACCTTGAAGGGATGGCATGACCACCCCTACACAGTAGGTAGAGGATCTCAAAAGTTCAATGTTTTCCTTTTAAACTTTTTTTCCTCATAGCAGCTTATAAATATGAATCATTAGAAATGCATTATTCTGTTCAGGAGGACAATATAAGTCTCATTGCTCAATACTGCCAAAAAGTGGTGTATCTTCAAAAAATAAATGGAAGATAAATATTTGCAGTACTAATGTTGTGCAGGGCAAACATCTAGAACTGAGATTAATCATTCAGCTTCTATGTTTGATTCAGCCAAACAAGAAAATTTGTAGAAATAGACTCTTTGACATTATCAGGAAGGAAGTGATAGTCCAAAAGATAAATATAAGATTGGTAAAACTGTGGCCTGTCAATGTAAAATCAGTTTCTAGAACACACATACAAAAGCAATTGTTTGATATAATACCTTTTTTGCCTTATATGTATCAATATTCAGACAAACAGAAATGTTACTTGCTATTTAAATCTTATCAGAACGTGTGATTATATACTGGTAGAAGATATAGTCAATATGGGAGTACTATACAATATTATTTTTCTGTCCCAAACAACTTTATAAAGGAAACAGCTGATTTTTTGATGCTACACAATTTAATCATTGATCAACTTTCTCGTTCATAGTTCCTCTATGGTGACAAAATGTCTTCCACAATGACTTAATTGCTTTTTCTTTTTTACCTTTACTCTTTTTAATATAGGAATACTGGCCCTGTACTATTGTCTGCTGTGCATAAATTTTAGGCAGGAATATCTAGTTCTTAGTACCAATAAGTCTTTTATAATACCAAGAGATACCAAGTAATTGAATCTAATTTATATTTGTGGGATGGATTGATGGATTACATAATTAGCTTAGATTAAATTTTGTGTGTGCTTGTGTGTTGATAGATAGATAGCGCCTCTATGATAAACACAAATCATCTCTTACGGATGTGGGTATATGTGTTTGTGTGTGCTGAAGGCTACAAGCACTATACTCATTCTACTGCTAAAATAATTTAATCTGATCATATATTTGGCAGCACTATAAACTGAGTTGTAAGTCTTGCAGATACATTACAATACGTTTGATAATATGATACAAGCATCAGACAATAACTGTGTGAAATAGCAGTAGATCCTCCCACTGAGAAACATAAAATTAATTCTGGTGACATGACTTGGCTACATTCTTTCTTATTCTATTGAAATTTATCACTCCACTGAGTGAGTAATCACAATTTTTTATAGGAAATGTGATTCATGGCATGTTCAAAAGAAAATGTAATGCACAATTACATGCAACTTGCAAAACTTTTATTTGGGAAGGGAGAGATCTTGCAAATATCTGAAAAGCTATAGAGATGTATAGTTAAATTTAAAGGAGTACAAGTCTTCTCCGTTTATTCTAATCCATTCGTATTTTTTGAGATCATTCAAGGCTTCTGATTTCCCACCTTCCTCCAGAAAACTGCTTGATCCAAATTCCTTGATGATGTGCATTTAATTTAAATGTTTAAATTAAATTAAACATTTAATGTTTGTCTTGTTTGTCTTTTCAGAATCATAGATCAGCGGTTTGAACGAGTTTCATATTTTATCTTTGGTGATTTCAATTTTCGACTGGATTCAAAGTCAGTGGTAGAGGTAGGAAATTCTTCTTTGTTTACATCCACATTCCATTCAAAATTCTTTAATTTTTTTTTTAAAAATTAGTAAGCAATTTAAAAGAATACTAAATTTGCCAAAAAAGCAGATTTTTATAAAACTTGAAAATAGCTATCAAACCATAATATATAGAATCTACAGTAAACCCATTATTCCAATGCAATGAATCAAAGGCTACACTGATATGGGATTTATGCCTGAATGGTTGAGAAATGTTCCTCTTCTGATTCCGTAGACAGAAATGAGCAATCGATGGAGTCTTTGGTGTTTTCTGAGTTTGGTTGTTTGCTAGCAAACATTTTATTTTTATTTTATTTTTTAATTTGATTTATATACCGCCCTTCTCCGGAGACTCAGGGCAGCTTACAATGCGCTAAGCAATAACCTTCATACTTTTGTATATTTATACAAAGTCAGCTTATTGCCCCCACAATCTGGGTCCTCAATTTACCTACCTTAGAAAGGATGGAAGGCTGAGTCAACCTTGAGCCTTGGTGAGATTCGAACCTGCAATAATTGCAGGCAGCTGATGTTAATAACAGGGTGCTTTAGACCACTGTACTATCCAAGGCTCTCTTTGTCATCATATTTATCTAGTAGCTATTGATTTAGTTCATTTGGTTCATTTCAGTCCTCAGGAATACAGACTAAATTCTCCAACATTTCTGATTTCATTCACATTTCCTGTGAAGGAAACACTGAAAACCATTGTAGGTCAGAGGCCTACAAAGATGCCACAAAGATCTGTACCATTTTGGGAGGATTCGAATGTTTGCCAAAAAATAGTTGTTGGGAACAGAATTCATTCATTCACTCAACATTTCTAAAATTGTCAACTGAAGTGGCATACAAAGTTTGAAAAATGCTGAGTGATAATTAAAGCAATCCATCTCTTGTTTTCTCACAGAACTTTCACCGTGAAGAATTACTATATTGTAAAATGATACAAGAATCATTTTCTTGCAGGCCTGGGAATAATACCCTCTGTAATATATACAGTGGTGCTTAAAAGCTATGAACTTTTTTGAATGTTCACTATTTCTACAAAAATATAACCTAAAATGTGATAACTTCTCCACACAAATTCTAAAACTAGATAGGGAGAACTTAATTATACAAATGAGTCAAATATATTTCAAAAATTCAGAAGGCTTCATAAACTTTTAAAAGCATTTTACATCTGTCAACCCAGTAGCTGAAGTAACTTATTACATTGTTGTAACAATAAGCCATCAAAATTTACTTGGAATTGAAAGCTTCTTGGTAAATTGCCATTTATCCTAACCCTATTAACAGACAAAAAAATAATCCCATAACTTTGTTTTGTTTTCTTGCATACTTAATCAGTGGCTCGATTCACTAATCCATCGTCAATTGGTATCTACTCTGTCACTGTTCATATAAAGTAGATTGAATTTTAGCTCTTTATTAGCTAATTAAAAACTGCAAGTCTGTTTCAGCTGTGTTTGTTCTAGTGGGACATAGCAAGTTTTTTTTCCCCTGGTACTTACTCGATTTGCACTGCTGTTGTGCAGTCTGAAAGTTCAAACATGCCTTGAATAATACAGTATTTTGGTAGATTGCTGTTCAATTCCTAATTAATTTTTTAAAGACATACGTCAGAGGTCTCTTAGAGACTGTTGAACCTGAAAGTTACAGTTCCTTTTCTTTTCGATATCCTTTTAAAAGCCCTTTAGTTTCTAATTAATAAATATAGGAATATTCCTATGCAAAAATGTCTGGAACTTTTGCAAGAAGATTCTGGTTCATTAAAACATTTTGTAATATAGTAGTATAATGGGAACAGTCTAGGTAGTTTTGCACAATAAATAACATGTTGCCTGTAGATTTAAGGAATGTAAAGGTAATCGCTGTAATTTGGAGAAAGGAATGGATTACATGTAGTTAGATCCTCCCACATAGTACCTACCAGCTAGTGATTTTGAGCGTTAGTAGTCATCAACCTCTTTTTAAATATAGAAATAGGTAACTATATATTAGTAAAACTCTTGTTTCTGTAACCTTTAACTGGGCAAAATCATCCATTGTAGGGCAGTGATTTTTGAACCTAGATATCTACAACCGGCTAATTTACAGAAGGTGTCCAAAATCTGGGACCCATGACTCTCATGGAACTGAAAATTTGGCAAATTTTATAAAACATTTGATGACATAATAAAATGATCATGAAACAGTTTATGTGGTGGAATGTAGCACAGAAGGGCAGGGGTCTTTCCCAAGGATCAAAGAGACAGCTTATCATGGAATCTTTCGTATTCAGGAAGAAAGCCAGAGTAGACTGACACCCCCTAATCTTTCACAGAATATCTAATAGTTATGCAGATTTTGTCTGGCAAGATTCATTCTATAGTGAACAACAATAAAGAAACTACTTTGAAGTAACTCCTCATGTTGTTCTGGGTCCCTTGTGCCCAACAGTTTATGACATAATACAAAATGTCATAAAACATGTTGATGTTTGACTGTGCTATATGTTTAACATATTTTCAAAGCAGATATATCTTTGAATGTATTCCAAGTTTTCAGTGAAGACAGTACATTAGAAGTTCTGTCATTGTTGAAGGCAATGAGGAATCTGTGTGTGTGTGTGTGTGAGAGAGAGAGAGAGAGAGAGAGAGAGAGAGGGAGAGGGAGAGGGAATAACTGTTGTCCACAGCATATATTGCTTAGCTATGATAGGTCTGGAAATAAAAGTTTGGCTTGATTTTGTTTTAAAACCAAGCCAAACTTGCTTTTAAATCAGTGACTTCAATTTGTTTGACATATTCAGGTCTCTCCAAAATAGATCCTCCCTTATTATTGTTGGAATACAAACTTTTTAAGATTGTATGTGCAGCAGGAAACAATCCTGGCAAACTATGGTAAGAGATATAGCAGAGAAACTAAGTACATTCTTTACATCTGTGTTTGTTACAAAAGATATAAGATAGCTACTTGAGTCTTTATTAATCTACTTAGGTAATCAAAAAAGCAGTAAATTTATTTTACACTAGAAAATAATGCTTCAGTATCTTGAAACACCGCAATGTAACCTCCTACAAAAATCTGTAATTTATCACTCAAATCAGGCTCAGTGCCAGAGAAGTGGAAAGTAGTCAATATGAATTCATTTTTTTAAAGGGAGATCTGGGAAATTAAAGGCTAGTTAGCTTAATGTCTATTCCAAGCAATTTAGTAGAAATTAAAAGCAAATAAAATTAATTAGAAAGCTAGGGGAACAAATCTTGCATTCAGCATAGATTTTCCAAGGGGAAATCCTGCCTCAGTTTTATTAGAGTGGCTTTTTGTAGATGTCAACAGACATGAGGATAGAAGTAATATCATATACATTTTTTGTTTAGATTTTCATAAGCCTGTTCTTCATCAAAGGTTTTTGAACTAATGTAGTAATTGTGGGTGAGGGAGCATGTTTTTATAGGTTGCTAACATTAAAAAACAGAAAGACAGAAAATAGGAATAAATGGACAATTTTCTAAATAAAAGGAAATAAGAAATGAGTTCCAAAAAGATTTTTATTACTGCCAGTAGTTCTTTATGTGTTGACAATGATTTTGACTTTAGCAATATGCTGTACTAAAATATTCAGAAAGGAAATAAAATTCAAAAGTGAGTATAAAGAATTGCAGGATTCAGGTGCATTTCCCCACAGAAAAGAAAACATCGGGAGCCACAAACCTGGGTGGGCGTGGCCAACTCGACGTCACTCACTCCCACTTAGTCACATGACTCTCTCTTTCCTTTGTCTCTTTCTCTCTCTGTCTTTCTCTCTCTGTCTTTCTCTCTCTCTCTTATTCTCTCTCTTTCCCTCCCTCTCTCTCTTTCCCCCCTCTCCCCCCCTCTCTCTGTCCCCTGGGGGTGGAAAGAAACCCTTGAACTAGTGTTGGGTTGTGGGAATCTGATATCTGGAGGCTGACAAGTCCAGGAGCAGATGGCTGAGAGCCAAAGGCCAGCTGGCCAGTAGGGCATCACAACACCGGCAGCTCTGCAGGAAAAGCAACTGACATCCAGGAGGCAAGAGTGAGCCAATGACGACGCTCCGCGTCGTGATGGGCTCCAGAAGGAGGGGACCCAGTCTCTCCCATTGTGAAGCCTGCTAAATTTCACTGCACAAGGCATTGCGAGAGCAATGAGCAGGCCATGGAGGCAGCAACAGCAAATGCACCACGACAAAGGTGGAATGCTGTTTCGGCAAGTGCAGGGGTACTTCGCTCCCGCACTAAGGCTCCAGCCATCACCACCGCTGCAACAGGGCAACAGCTCTTTCATTTCTCTGCCATGACAGGGCAACAGGGAGCCGCAGCAGAGGGATGAAAGAGCCGCATGCAGCTCTGGAGCCATGGGTTGCTAACACCCAGGTTAGGTAGCTCAATCAGATTGTCAATTCAATGTGTAGCAACTGTGATAAAAGCAGATTCAATGCTAGGAATCATTAGAAAAGGGATTGAAATTAAAAAAATCCTAACATTTTAATGTCCTTATTGAAATCCAGAGTATATTACCTTCTGAAGTTGTGTACAGTTCTGGTCAATGTATTTGAAAATATACATATAATAGAAGTGGAGAAAGTGCATAAAATAAGCAACTGGGAAGAGCATAATTAAGCTGTATAAAATTATGAATGGTGTGGCAACCTTTTTTCAGCAAATTAAAGAGAATTTGTAACTGAAGAGAAAGAGAATATAGCTTGCTTCCAGTTGTCTTTCATGCTTGCTCTTAACTGAGGCTTTATCATTGAACAGACTTGCTTTTGACTATATCTTGCTACATTCTACTTTAATCATATTTTGCTGTATCTTGTAAATCAAACCCTGCAGTTAGTCTACAGTTTATTTTCAAGATAATTCCCTACAGTAAAATTGGTGGCAAAATTAATCCTATAATTCCATTACCCCCCCCTCCTAATTCACATAAGGTCACAACTTGTGTTTACATTTGTAAGGCTGCCTTCCATTGGTGTTCAAGGCTGGCTGTTATTTTGTCTTTTTAGCATGCAGAGGTTCCCCTTCCCTTGTGTTTGTTAGAGTAGATGTCTTTGATTGATTAGCTGGGGGGAGAGGGAATTGACCTATAAAGGATTGTCTGCTTTCTATAGTTCTTCATGCAATGAAGTAGGAAACCGAGAGTTTTCTATAAATTAGAGACATCTTCTCACTCAAGGAATTGCTAATCAGAGTTTCTATGTATAGTATAGTTTCCAGTGGAAACTATAAACTCAGTTTAATGCTTTGTTTTACAATTGGAGACAGAGGCATGCTTTTAACGTGGTTGAGTTTGAGTTTCTATTCAGCTGTGTTGTGAAAAGCACTAAGTAATGCCAATTTCTATCAGTCTTGAAATGCATAAGGCTTCATTCAACTATTTGTTTCCTTTTTGTTTGCTTCCCCATAGGCGATAAAAAGATACTGAGATAAATAAACTAGTCAACCTACGACCTCTTGGGTCATAATTTCTGAGATATTTTCTTACCAGATCTTCAAAGTTTTCAACAATGGCAAAGCTTCTAATGTACATGAAAAGTTCTTAAAAATTTAGGGAAATATTCAGATATCTGTCTTGAAAGTAGGTCACGTTGAATTGTGCTGCAGCACATCAGGAGTTGATCACAGGGAATGTTTTATGACATTTTGTATTATGTCAAAACGTTTTATAAAATTTGCCAAATTTAATTCCATGGAACTCATGAGTCCCGGATTCTGGACACATTGTATAAATTACTCATTTAAGGTAATTCTGGAAATTGCAGTTCTAACTCTTTCATCAACCTGAGCTTGATAGCAAACATTCTTTTTCATCATCTCTTTATGTCTCTTGAGTTTCATATTCAAAAGTACTGTTGCTTTGAAGACCACATTGCCCCAGAGAGAGATGAGTTTGGTTTCACAGCTTGAAATACAAAAGGAGATCTCATTTTATTTAGTTTAGTTTGAATATTATTGTTCTTTTCTCTGTAAATTTCATGTATATCTTGTAGTTCTTTGATTTTATATACACATATATATATTTTAATAAAGTTTTTTTATTTTTTAAGACAAACAAACATTTAGTACATCATTCATTTCTTCCATGTGACATTTCGGTGTTATCTTCAAGAATTTCTTCTTTTCTCTGTCTCTTCTGTCTTCAATCTCACCAAATCCATATACACATATATTCTTGTTTACGTTGTAAAAAATTAGAAATAGACAATATTAAAATAAATAAATGCAAAAAAGAAAACTTAATTCTTCACTCCATATCTTGCAGTTGTGGATTTTAAGAATTGTAGTTCATGTTAGAGAATATTTGATGACATTCTCATTTGTGTACTTCATTGTTGTTGTTAACCTTCTGTACTGCATAACTAACTACTTCAGATTATATTACTCTGAACATAATAAGGTACCATCTATGTTATGGATGAGCCAGCACAATTTATTTCTAAAGAAAAGTTAAATAGGTAGATAAGGTCTATTTCCCACAGTTTTAGATTAAATCTGATCGGATCATGCTTCATACAGTCAACAATTCAATACTATTTATCCTTTAGCAGTTTGACAGATTAATGTCACTATGATGTCTTTTCCATGCGCAGTAGCATAATAAACTATTATGTAAATATGCTAATTTATTTCAGAGGTAATTCGATAAAATAATTTGTTCGGCCTCACAGTGAAATGTTTTACATTAATCTACAAATGGAAGCATTATTCAGTCTTGCTTTGTAGCAAAGATTAAGTGATCTAATCCCTTTCTGAATATCATTACTGTATAACTTTGATTATGGTGTGGCAAACTAGAGCATGGATAAGTTAGAAAAACCATCATAATATATGGTTCTAGTTATTAGGCCTTGCAAAAAATTAATAGTGGGAGTAATATAGCAGCAACAATGATAAGTTAGTGGGAAGAATTAAAATAAAGAGGGGAAGGGAGAAAATCATGCTTGTGGTAGATCACCTCAAACATTTTGAAGGTTTTCATGTGACTGACAATCCATTGTTAGCCATCAGTGCTTTAATTGCTTACAGGTACTTTTTGCTTAATGACCAGTTGCTTAGCAACAGTTTGAAGTTATGATGGACCCTCCAAAAAGTGACAACTGGTTCACATTTAC
This sequence comes from Ptyas mucosa, assembly GCA_012654045.1. NCBI lineage: Eukaryota > Metazoa > Chordata > Lepidosauria > Squamata > Colubridae > Ptyas > Ptyas mucosa. Next base: position 4,554,569 of record WNWU01000043.1, on the reverse strand, counting down.
AGCCATTTGTAGCATCTCACAGTCACGTGACTACGATTTTCTGCATTTTTTGCCAGTTTCCAGGGTGTACTTCTGATTTCTGGCAAAAAACACCCATTGGATAAATAAATTTGCTTAACAATCATAGTGTAGTGTTCACTTAAGCACCACTGCAAAAAGATCATATTCCATGCAATATTGTTGTTTATAGCATCAAACTTTCTTTTCACTAACAAACACATCCATACCTGAGTGTCCTTTTGGCTTTGGTCCAGCTGCCTTACTCTTTTTGGAGCTACTTATAATTGCCCTCCACTCTTTTCCAGTAGCATATTGTACACCTTCCAGTCTTAGGGGCCTCATCTTCTGGCATCATATCTTTTAGCCTTTTGATACTGTCCATAGGGCTTTCTTGGCAAGGATACTAGAGTTTGTTGCCATTTCCTTCTCCATGGATCACATTTTGTCAAACTCTCCACTGTGACCTGTCCATCTTGGATGGCCCTGCATGGCATATCTCATAGCTTCATTGAGCTACATGAGCTCCTTCATCATAACAAAACAGGGATCCATGAAGAGATTTTTAGCTCTCATGGTACAATAATTGTGTTTAAAACAGATAACTTATTTCAGATGCCCCATATAGAAAGAAGCTTTCACATGCAACAAACACATGAAGACTAACGGCAGTAAGTTCTCCTACGGTGGTCTCTTTTCCAGCAGAGATGGTAAATTAATTGAGACCTGACCAGCATTTATGTTCAATCAAATTAAATAACCTCTTTCTTCTATATTTTTATTATATATTATACTATAAATACATACCCAGACACATAAACACATGTGTGTATTGTTGCATGATATGTGTGTATGAGAGAGAGGTAATTTACAGAATGTTCAAAATCCAGGTCCCATGACTCCAAGGGAATGAGATTTGGGGAAGTTGTCCTTCTTCAATGCAACTGGCTGCTGTAGCGCTGGGCTGCTGATCTTCATTTTCAACATTCTGTGACAGTTTCCCAGACAGCCTCAGAATCCCCCGCTTCCTCCCCCACCCAGCAGCAACCACTGTCTGCCTGCAGGGATGGAGAGGGATGGCGAGAGGGAGATTTCCAATGCTCCCTACCAGATTCCCACAAAGAAACTTATTGGGAAAGCCAGCAGAAAGTTGGAAATCACTCCCACTCCTTTTGCATTTCTGCCCACCCTTGGAAATGTCTCTGAAATGATGATCCAAAGGAGCTCAGGTTGTGTGTGTGTGTGTCTGTGTGTGTTCGTATACATAATATATTAAATAAAATATCCTATCTTCAAGAAACTGAAATTGAGGCTACTTATTAAAATAGTATCTTCTGTGAAAAAGAACCCTTTTCATTCATTCTCAGGGTATTTCATGACACTTGTCATTTGCTTTATTTGTTTGTCAAATTTAGATACTGCCCACGTCACTTACAGAAGTTAATAGGTTCTCTCTGGGAATTGATATGGTTCTATTAATTTGTCTATTGATCTCACTGGGTAGGTGGTTCAATCTCTTGATTGGCTCTCTATCCTCACAATAACCTTTTCCGAAATGGAAGATTAAAGAGTGTAATAATCCTCTTTAACTAGGTCATGGTTGGTCTTTTAGAGTGATGGTATACCAATAGCTTCTTCAAGAATACCAGTATTTCCCTTTCCCATATGAGGAATTTACAATGGCCAAGAGGGGTAGAAGCTCAGAATATGGAAATTGGAAGGTCAGTTCCCAGAACCCTGGACAATAAGTAGAAAATCAACAACAAAAAATCACCAGAAATATTAAAAAATGCTGGAAAATGCTGCTAAGAATTTGCAGGTGTTGGAATTGCTGTGAGATGGTATGACTGGAGGCTGGTTGAGTATGTCTGACTGTTCAGAATGTCATACCAAAAATATTGCAGATACACACAGTCTAACCCTATATTTACCAATTATGAGAAAATACAAATAACTAGGTCCACTTCTAATAGAACTGATCACAGTAGCTACTTTTTAAAGTAATGATCCCAAATATACAGTTAGTAAAAGACAAAGCACATCCTATTATTTCAAAACAAAAGACATCTTATTATTTCAGAATGTTTTCAGTATGTTTAGTAGCATGTAAACTTTCATCTCAAGCTTTTTCAGGTTATGTTAAAGTATTTTTTTCATTCCTTGGATTTAACAACTTTTTGTGAAGTAAATTAACTTTTCAAGATGACCTTGTGCCTAATGAACCCATAATAACAATTATCAGATGTAACTTCTGGTAAAAAGGGTTGTCTTAATGAAAGCAAAGTAAATCTGTCCACCTGAGGCACCTGTATATATGCAGCATAAATTTTGTAATGGCTGTTGTAATAAATTTCATGTTATTGCCAAGCTTCTAGTCCAGATTTCTTTCCCAGAGGACTGTATATCTATTTAGCAATGTATTTATTTTTTGTGGGTGGCAAAGTGCTTGCGTGCTTGAAAAACAATACACACATTACTTAAGATAATTACTGAACTGTATTGGAAGTGAGATTATACTTTCTTTTGTAGATTGTTATTGTTGCTCCCTCATTATTAAAATGAGCAGAGTTTTCAGTTAGGTAAAGCTAGATTCCAGTACACCGATTACCCATCTCTTCAGCTGTTTTTTGACACATCCAGTGTTCCACACTGATACTCTCACACTTCCTGGCAAGATTCAAGAGAGGTTAATTAAATCCATCTTCAAAATAATGACAGGTCAATGAGCCATACACTCTTTGCAATAGTAAATTACAGTAATTGATGCATTTGTTTCTATCATGGAAAGGAGGATGGTCCTGGGTGGTCTGTTCTTCAGCTAGAATGGCCTGGTAGCAATGTGGCTATAAACTTACTTTTAATTTCTGGCTACAGGAAAAGATGACACACTTCTCAGGAGGCATGTGGGTTTTGCTTGGCATCACCCTGTGAAAGATGACAGCATTTAGGAAATAAAAAGGAATACTTTTCCCAGCAGGAAGTAACTTGCAGCCCTTCCTGCGTTTCAGATGCAAATGAATACAAACCCTATTTACACAGCCAAACAGAATTAGAGGATACTCTTAATAAACTCTTGGCACCATTTGTAGCAATAATTAAAAGCGTACACAAATTTAACACAATTACTGCATGCTTTCTAATAGAGATGAGCATCATTAAGCTAATTAATAATGCAGTCTTATGTGTTGTGTGCCACTGCAATTGTTCCAAGTGTATGTTTTATGCCTTGTGTGGCAGCAACTGGCAGCTGGGGGACTCAGCTGGCACTGGGTGACAAAGAGTGAAAGCTGTACCAGCAGCGCTTGTCACGGCTGAGTCCAGAGTAGAACTGGCTGGCTGCTACTACACCTGCCATTCATCACCTAGATGGCAGTGAAGCTCTTTCTTCTGGATTTTATGATTAGCACTCATTACCATTTACTGTTAAAAATGTAATCCTCTGGAAGAAAATAGAGTTTGCAAATTTAGATCTTAAAATGCACTTCTGGCTTCGTCCAAGAATGACTGGGAGGTTCAATTTATTAAAGCCAGACATATTTTCTCTTTAACATAATATGTAAAGCATATTCCAAACTACTGAATATCATAATTTCGGATCAAGAACCAAAACATTTTAAATCTGCTAATATTTATGATATTCTCCCATAAATAAGATGTTTCCGACCAGAATCTCTAAGTGTTTATATCTCACTTAGGTAAGATTTATTTATTTCATTCATGTATTTAAATAAATGTATCTGTGCTGTTCTCATTGTAAAATTTCCAGCATTTATAGCTTAACCTTTAACTTCCCAAAATTTGCTCAGGATAGTTAGGAGAAAAAGTATATATATATGACAACAGATTTATTCTTAAAAACCTAAGAGCATAGATAAAATATAAAAGCATAAAAACTAACAAATACTCAAAAATTATTGATAGATGTGTCTGGATATCCTTTCTAAAATCAGAAAGCAAAGGGACTGGTTCAAGCATGAGAAGAATGTGCTTCAGTGGATAAAATTACTTTTTCAGAGGCCTTTTATATATATGCTGTACATGGACATCTCTATTGTATTGCAGATGTAATGAAAATTTCTTCAAAAGATTTATGGAAGCAGCATGTTGCTTTTGTTATGAAGCCATTTCTCCATTAAAAAATTGTATAGTACTGTTATTTCACCAAATTTATGCTTGACCTTAGGAATTGGGTTTAAAATGTAGAAATTATACATAGGTTAACTCCAATGTGTAATATGCCAAGTGAGAATACATTTAAATTTGCAAAGCCGATATCATAAAGTTGCTTTTGCAGAGCATTCAGTATGATCACCACTTCCCTAAAGTTATACTGGGAGTAACATCCAAATCTCAAGGGGAAAAAATGGAATGACTGCACATTATCACTTTTGTATCATGTTAATCTGAATCTAATTCTGCAAGTTATAGCATGTAATGTAATCATGACAGTGAATAAAATCTCTGTGGCATAGAATTGTTTTTTTCTTGGATTCAAGAAAACTTCTGTGAATTGAAAAAAAATGACCTATCTTAAAATTATTGAAGAGTAAGTATGTTTGTTACTTAATTTAGAGATAAACAGTTTTATCTTGGAATAGATTCTTCAGAATTGTATTTCTGATGCTCATTAAGATATATTGAAAGTATTTTTAATATAAGCCAATCCAGATCTGAACTTCAGATATGTTTGAAATTTTTGAATCAATGTAGAAAGTGCAAAATTTCCCCTATGCATCATGGTGGTTAAATAGCATAAAGGAACAGTAAATGCTCACATAGTAACAGATTATATATCATTATCATTTGATTTAAAACATGTAAAAATTTACACTAATTTTATTAAAAACTTGAGATGTGTTTATTCTGAAAGTGGTCATCTCAGTGTTTAAATTTTTAAGATTATTGCACTGCCTCCCAGATCAATCTTAGTTGATTCTTTCTTATTTCTATCTTCTGTGGTTCAACATCTACTATGAATGTTACATAACTGCCTTTTAAAAAAAAATACATATTTCCATTATTCAGTTATCAAATGGTCCTTTCTCATGAAGAAGAAATATGGATTTTGTCAGCCTTTATCAGCAAAATAAAGGCTGACAAAATTGTGATGTCACATAACATCACAATTCAAAACTTGAAGTAAAATTGTCTTTCAGTTTTCACCGTGTAAAGGATGTAAGATTTTTTTAAAAATTCAAGTTCAGTTGGTATATTCTGTACTCAGCTGTATAATGAGGTTTTTCCATTCACGAACACATCTTGTTACAAGACCGCTGTTCTTCCCTAGCCCAAGATTTGAAATATAAAACTTTACAGAATTCAAAACAGTTATATTGAGATTTGAGTTGTTCCCCTGTTCCTTTGAAAATGGTGACTTGGTTAAAATATAAGCAATAAATTGTCAAGATGAGCCATTGAGTCAAGATACACAGAGTCACAATGTGTAAGTTAGGTGACCATATAAATTTGTTTAATAAATAAATATGTTTGTGTTGTTCTCTGTGTTCAACAAGGACTTATTCACTGAAAGAGTGAGTGAAGAGTAGTACTGGGACCTATTAAAATCATTCAAGGAAAATAAGAAAGAACATTGACTCTTTTGAAGTTCATACTGATAGTTATCTAAAAATGCTCAAGGATATAAGCAGGATGAACTGAACTTTATTTTTTAGGAAGGCCAATGTGACTTACCATAATACATATAATGGAGGCCTGGTGTCATGATACTTTCTCATAACTGTAATATTACAATTGAAGATTAAAACTTGTTTAGAAGAAACAGAAGCCAAAGGAGTAACTAAGCTTTATGATAAAAATACAATGGCACAGAAATCCAAAAAGATGAACTTGGATGAATAAGTATTAAGAAAACTTAAGTTAAGGCTTTTTCCTCGATGACTTTCTGCCCTATCTATTTGCATCATTATAACAGTATTATCAAGGAAATGCATGGTGAGGTAACTATTGCCTCTTCCTCACCAGGCCACATGGAGCTGTGAAAAAAAAAACATGCTTGTATAGGAAAATGCAAAATCCTCCTTACAAAGAATTATTTTGATTGATTGTTTTGGGGCAATCAGTTGGCCAACTTAAAAGATAAGCAGCAATGCTATTGCTGCCAGAGAAGGAGTATGCAGGAGAATGTGGTAGAAGGAGTAGCATGTCTACTACTTCCCGGTTCCATTTACAGCTCCTCCTGCCTCAGATACATTTTTCAGGCAGAAAATAGCAATTTTCCAAATTCTTCAAATTATTATGTGATGCACTAACCAAAGAAAAGGTAGTACTCTATATTGAACAAGAGGGAGAAAGAGAAGGAAGATTTTGCTAAACTTGTTTCATGATTGTTAGATCACCTGGAAAAGTCAGTCATACTAAAGTCATGTTTCAACCTGTAATATAATGTAAAGAAGTGTTCCTGATAGTATCCTTTAGATATGTTGAACATCAGTCCCCCGAGTTCAGAGTCAACAAGTTTATTAATCTCTGCAATGCTCACTTAGTTTAAAATACTACTTTTGAAAAAGGCAAAAGATGAAGCTTTCATGGAATTACACTTCTAGTTGATTTTCCCTTTATTGTTATAAATTCCAGGCTTTCTCTTCTTGTAGATTTTTGTCTTCTAAAGGTATATAACTTTGGGTTATACTACTTACATATAACTTTACAGGCATTTGTGGATAAAGGAGCTGGTGATTTACTTTAATCCTTTTTTTTATTTGGTACTTAATTTGTCTCTCTTAGATATTTATATATTATAAATATATAATTCATAATGTTTCATAAGGTTATGGTCTTAATTTGAAAAATCTGGTATTGATTTGGAAAGTTGATCTAGCTATATTAAGGATAAGTGTGTCAAATTCTTTTCTTAAATTGGTTCTATTTTGTACTTTCTAAAAATAAACTACAGGAATAGAATAAGAATATTACAAGTAAACAATACAATTGGGGGAAGAGAGGTAATTTCACAACTGAGTGAAATTACTTTTAGAAATATACTAGGAAGGAATGAGCACAATAAACTGAAGCTGGGAACAAGTGGATCCTATGAGCTGAGATTATAGGATTTTTATCACATGTTGTTTATCAGGGCAACATTACTATTTAGGACAATACTATTCCAGGAAAAAGGAGATTTGTTCCAGATACTGACATAAACATCTTCTCATAATAGTGGCTTTTCATTTACTGCATTACAATGTAACATAAGCTGTAAAGTACAACAGATTCTTTGTGTATCTCAATACTGCTTGTACAAAGTGATGTCAGTCAATTTTTGACCTATAAAGTCTGGTGTTATTCTTAATTAGTAATAGATGTTGGGTGTGTGCTTTTGCAACAGTCCGGGGACAAAATTAAAACAATTCTTGAAAATTAACATTTTATTTTATGATCTCTTCTTTTAGGGTAGGTTTCTCCAACTTGATACAGAGATTTGTTGTTGTACTACAACATCATCTAGACCAGGGCTGTCAAAGTCCGGGCCCATGCCCAAGCCCGGTTTAGCAAAGAGGAAAAAAGTTCTGATATGTCACATGATGCTGCCGTGAAGCCGTGAGGTTGACACCCCTGGTCTAGACCTTATGTTGAGTAAGTGTAAGGATTTATATTCCAACGCTTCTGGAAGATACCAGGGAGGCAGTACAAAACTCCTAAGCTTCATAGAAACACCAACAGAGTTTCTCCTCTTTCTTCTTCACTGTTTGTTTTGTGCTGGTCCTTATTCATTTCCATTGGCTTCCTTTGGCAAATGAATCTGCAGCTTTTCAAAAACAGAACCACAGGAGATTTAGTCCTCCCCTTTTCTCTAAAGTTCTAAACCAATTGCGTTCAAGTCATGGAGCTGTTTTCTTATTCATGTTGACTCTGACAAAAAGAGCCTTGGGTTCTTCTTTTGTGCTTCTTTGCACCCCAGAACAACGAGACACAAGGACAGTTTTTCCCCGAATGCCATCACTCTGCTAAACAACTAATTCCATCAACACTCTCAAATTATTTACTAAGACTTTATTACTGTTATTCTTCTCATCCTTCCTAGTACCTATCTCTTCCCACTTATGACTATAGCCATGTTGCTTGTATCTTTACAATTTATATTGTTTTATTTGTTTCCTAGTACGATTTGATTGCTTATTAGTAACCTAGAACTATCACTAAGTCTTGTATTGTATGATTCTTGATGAATATATTTTATTTTTCTTTATGTACACTGAGAGCATACACACCAAAGACAAATTCCTTGTGTGTCCAATCACACTTGGCCAATAAAGAATTCTGTTCTGTTCTGTTCTGTTCTGTTCTGTTCTGTTCTGTTCTATTCTATTCTATTCTATTCTATTCTATTCTATTCTATTCTATTC
>WNWU01000043.1:4529711-4546199 GCA_012654045.1 Ptyas mucosa | reverse complement strand
TCTATTCTATTCTATTCTATTCTATTCTATTCTATTCTATTCTATTCATATAGAATGTTATAAATTAGTGGCCCACATACATCCATGTTTATTGTCTATCTATCCGTAGTTATCAAAATTTGTATGCTTAGTAACTGGTTCATATTTATGACAGTTGCAGTGTCCCGGGGTCATGTGATCACTTTTTGCAACTTTCCAACAACTAAGTCAATGGGGGAGCCAAATTCACTTAACAAACGTGTTACTAATATAACAACGTATTGATTCACTTAACAACTATGAAAAATGTTTGAATATTAGTAGCTCTGGTTGGGTAGTTAGGCAGTCAAGCTCCAAGCTTGGCAATTTGGTTGCAAACATTTTGTCACCGTTCGAAGAGACATCATTGACTATGTCTCCTCAAATGGTGATGAAACATTTGCAACCAAATTGCCAAGCTTGGAGTGCAAACCAACAGCCTAACTTAACAACTATGGCAAGAAAGGTTGTAAAATGGGGCAAAACTCATTTTTCACCAGATGTCCAGGGATTCCAACACCAACATAGTCCTTGTTTTCCCTGGTGACAACTGAGCCAATATGGATTTCTTTAATTGACATCTCACCATATTTTTTTTATGGGAGAGGCACTGACTCCTCTGATGAAACCTGTCCAGTATGGTTGAACCACTGGCACAGCTCTCATCTTCAGCAGAGCACGCAAGCCTCACAACCACATCAAGATAGTGACTCATTGGGGGTCAATTAATATTATTATTACATTGACAGTGGGGGGAAAAACCTTGTTCCTCTCCTGTTTGTATGTGTTCCATGTCAGTCTGATGAAACCTCTGTCATATACAGTACTGCCATATTTTGAACTACAGTAGTTAACATTCACAAATATCTGATACAGGATTAACAATATCTTATTTTACTGTATATGGCTTTCTTATTTTTTAAGTTAATTTTTACAACTATTTCCACTTTTCTGATTTTTTTAACCTGAAACTCCCATATCTTCCACTGGCTAGGTGGTTTGGGACTCACAGGAATTCTGCTCTGGCAGCTATTCAGGTCTTTTTGATTTTGGTTATCTAGTTACTGGTTCAGGTGTAAAGCCTATAGTTTTCACATCCCTGAATTAGAAATTCCTAAGGAAGTGAACTGAACTTTCTGATTCTGATTTTGCTGCAATTTGAAGGTGTTTTTTTTTAATGATGAATAACTAATATAATATTTAGACAGATGTTTGTGTAAAATAAGTTATAGATATTATTTCTGCATATAACATATATAAACATAAAGAATCAAATTTTAAAAAACATAACGTCTCCTTCAAGGAAGAAGACAAAACAAAAGATGTTCATAAATCTGTTTGGTGATATAAATCCGCCCAGCAATTATTTATTTATTTATTGGTTCGATTTATATGCCGCCCTTCTCTGGAGACTCATTATTATTTATTTATTCATTCATTCATTCATTTATAAAATTTATTGGCCACCTATCTTACCATGGGGTAATTCTGGGCAGTTTACAGTCATAAAAATGTGTCTATAGATTACCAGATTCCTTGCTGTTATGTGTAACTGTTATTCAACATTTTCAATATAGGAAAATACAGGAAAACACAATATGTCTGAAAATATACATTTAAGAACTCAGTTGTGAAACCAATTCATATAATGGCTTTAAGGATTATGGAAGTACGCCAAGATTTGTCACTGACCAGACTAATTAAAATTAGTATGTAAGTGGCAGATAGGAAGGCCTTTTCAAGATTTGATTAAAAGAAGGTTGAGAGGGAGATTTCCATTTTCCATATAGTAGCAGATACTTCTTTTTTTTCCCCCAAATAAGTTTTTTTTTTGCAGAATTGCTCCATAAACAAAATAGCTGTTAATTTTGGTTTTCAGAAAGAAAAGTTTTGTTGTTATTGTTGTTATTAAGCATACAAGCTCCATAAATGCTTTTTTAAACTATGTAAATGTGAAAGAGTTCAAATAAGGGCTACTATTACCAGAGTTTAAATTATGCATCTGCCTTTGTACTAATTTTTCAAGGATTTTCCCCTTCTTTAATGAATACATGAATTTTGTGCACTGAAGCATGATGCTCAGCCTTTTGGGTAGCGGGCTATGCAGAAAAAAAGGAAGAGAAGTTTAATCACAAAGGAAGAAACTTCACATGGCAAAGCAGTTCTCCACTTTGCTTCATTTGTAAATGGTGCATATCGCCTTTTGTGAAACAAAACCTCCCGCTCAATTCATAATGGTGCGTATCGTAGAGTCTTCACATAGCCCCCTTTTTTTTGTTCAGCCCAAAATAATGGCCATGAGAAGCCGAAGAAACCATAATTCCAACCCAACCTTAAATCTTTTTTCAATCAAAATTCTCTGAGCGTGACATTTTCTGCTGGCGCTCTAAGCCTCTTTTCAGAATAACTTTGGTTCCTGTTTCAGGACTAAACAGAAAAGTTTCAGTAAACGACAATGCTTGTGAAACTGGATGCAACTGTTAGCCAGTGATTTCATAATACTGTATATATCAGATAGAAGACATCAAGCCTGGGAAATGCATGGAGATAATGATGGAATCCCTGTCTTGGAATTCATTGTGTGTATATGTTTTTTTTCTGTTGTTACCTTGCTTGGTTTTTTTTTCCTAATTTTGAAATGAGGAAATGTGATTGAAGTTCACAATAGCAACTTACTTTATTTGAAAGATTCAGCCATCAAAAACCTACCTAGCTTCACTTAGTTTTTTTTATACTACACACTTCAACCTTCCCCCATTTTCCCCTTTTCAGCCAGTTCAGGATTGGGTCCTACAAACATCTGTGTCTAAAAATCAGGTTCGGGCTGTTTCTTTGCTCTCCAATTCTGCTTTTGTTTCCATAGACCATTGTTTCCAATTTCATGCTATCAGAGGAGCTGCATGTTTGCTTGCGTGAAGTTGTCAGAAAGATAAAAGCCTAGGAGCAGGGTCAGATTTAGAGGGATGGGCATGAAAAATTGGTAAAAAGTATCTTGGAGCCCACCCATCACCAGAACATTGCTTGGAGAAATATAGAAATAGAGAATGATAGCATTACGGTGTGTTTATACACTGCATGTGTTACAGTGAATTTAGAAAGTTTCTAACAAGGATAGATTCCTTAACTTCTTGGCTGAGTCTCTAGCACTTAGGAACTTTCTGATATATCTTTATGAGCTAAGAATCAAGCGAGGCTTAATAATGTAGCATCTATAACAGAAAGGTCTCTAATAGGAAAATCATAGTCTGTGGTGTAAGAAAAGAGCAGTGCAGCCAGGAAAGCTGGCACTGTGCTTTACATTTCAAGCTATTGTTTCCCGCCCAAAAAAAATAATAATAATATGGCATTTTCTTTCAATAGCAGATTAAATTAAAATAAATCAAGCTAAAGTCTGTTATTGAGAACCAGTATAATGAAATGATTGAAGTACTCGGATGAAACTGATAGGACCCAGGATGTTTTTTTTTTACTTGACCATGAACTGAATGACTTTAGCCTAAAAACTATATCTCAGCCCAATTTATTTCCCAGGGCTTTTCTTTTTTTTTAATGAGGATAAAGTAAGGGGAGAACTACTTGGTTAGACCACTGTAAAACCCTGTATTTGAGGCAACCCTTAAAGAAGTGGCTCACACATTTTTTGGCCCCCAGAATTTGGGAGCATATAACGCTGGTTTTGCAGGCCTTGCACTAATTGGTTTCTGAGTCCAGTTTAAAGTGCTGGCTTTAACCTATAAAGTTTGGCCCCTGAATAGCCACAGGTCATTTATTCCGGCAGTGTTGGTGTAGTATTAGATCTACCATAGAGATACAAGTACAAATTTTTAAAAATCTCCCTTTTTACAACCTACAAATCTCTCACTTAAATGAGATTTAGTAGGCTGAAGGAAGGAGGCAACAATATGGAAAAGACGCCTTGTGGAGATTAGGCTGGCCTTTTTGCTGATTTGAAAACTAGTTTTTTTCAGAGATCTTCCCTGGTTTGGTGTTACTATCTTTATTTTTTATTTTTTATTGTATTACTGTGTCTTTTGCTTAATATTTCTTATTGTTACTATTCTTATTTATGATTATGATTTATGTTATGATTATGATTGTTGGGGTTTTAGATTGTACCATAAATGTTTAGCTTTTTATTTGTTATTTATTCTATGTAAGCCATCAGGAGCCTTTTTTTTATTGCAACTGGGTAGAAGTACAATAAATAAATCCCACTCAAGCACCAATTGAAGTTGAAATTATAGTTAGTTTGAGAAACTTAATAAAAGCTGGTATGCTGTATTTCATCCTGATTTTATGGAAAGCTATGCCCAAAAACTGTAAGCAAACAAGCAGATGTTCTCTGAATGTATCTCTGAAGTCACAACTGTGCTGAACCTTAAGAAAATCTAAGCTGGATAGAGCTATTCCTTTAGGGAATTTTCCACTGGGAGGGAAAAAAAAGAATAATAGTTGTTGTTCTGCAACACTTGTAAAGGTCTTTAGCAGACACAATCTTAAATTAGCCATTTCAGTATTATAAGGTTACATAACCTAATGGCCAGGATTTCTAGAAATTAGTATATAAGGTTGAGAGAAAGTACGTAGTGGTTAAAAGTACTGGAGCAGAAACTGAGGAGACCACTAGTTTTACTTCTACTTTATGTACCGAAGCCAGTTGGTGATTGGGGCCAATTTCTCTTAGTCCAAGCAAGAAGGCAGTGGCAGACCATTTCTAAAAATGCGGCAATAATGTATATGTAAGTGTTTCTGTGTGTTTGTCTTCATGTGTGTATAGTTTGTGTGTCTGTGTGTGTAAACACACATAGACAAGACAGTAATACTAGCCATGTCTGTTCTGATTTATTGCTGGGCTGAATTAAACTTACCATGTAGAAATCGTAGGCATTTGCCTAGACCCGTGATGGCGAACCTATGGCACGGGTGCCACAGGTGGCACGCGGAGCCATATCGGTGGGCACACGAGCTCAGCTCTGGCACACATGCGTGCATCAGCCAGCTGATTTTTGGGCTTTCTGGGCCCACCAGAAGTCAGGAAACACACTGTTTCCGGCCTCTGGAAGGCCTCTTGGGTGTGTGGTGAAGGCTGTTTTTGCCCTCCCCAGGCTCCTAGAAAGGCTCTGGGGCCTGGTGAGAGCAAAAAACGGGCCTACTGGGTCCACCGTGCCATCACATGCCAAAAGCGGGGGGAGCACGGGGGGGGTGGAGCGCATAGAATTATGGATGTGGGCACGCGTGCGTGTGACCCCACTGTGCTCCCCCCACTTTTGGCACGCGATGGCAAAAAGGTTAGCCATCACTGGCCTAGACTAAAGAGTCACTATGAGTAGGGACAGAGCATTAGGTGAAAACACTGTAGGGTAGGCTATGTGTTTGCATGGCAGTCAGCCATGCAGCCAAGTACTTATTAAGGTAGCCACTAGATGGCAACAAAGAGTGTTTTATTATTTATCAAATATGAAAACAATACATTTCCTTCACAAAGTGACACCTGTTTTAACTCTTTGCTGCCATCTAGTTGTCAACCGGATTTGGTAGTCTTGTTACTGATGCAAACTACTGGAACCATCCCACACCCAAAAGATCATCTTAAGCCGCCACTGGTGCTATGTTTCCCCAAGAGCTTGTTAACTGAAAAGTACTGTTGTGATGGAGGGCAGCATCTGCATGTTTTGCCTTGCAGGTAACAGAGCTTGACCTACAATCCTGTTTGTGTCATACATTCATTGATAAATTCATTCATTTAAGGCTAGAAATACAATAGGACTACTATAATTTGGCTGCCAATTTGGGGACAGCTGCTATAAGTTTGAATCTGCATTATAATTAGCTCTGGGGAGGTCCATTGTAACTTCGAATGGTTGCTAAGCAAGTGGTCATAAGACAAGGACTACTGTATAGTCCTGAAGTAAATTGTGTAGGCTCTAAATTGCCTCCTCATCCTTCAATGTTCCCCCCAAAAAACCCTCCTCTTTTTCTTTAAAAGAAGTATTTGGTGCCCAGCCCAGTGTTTAGAATGAAATACTAATTGCAGTACAAACTCTACCCACAGCCTGGAGCTCAAGATTGACCCAGCCTTCTATCCTTCTGAGGTCGGTAAAATGAGGACCCAGATTGTTGGGGGCAAGAGGCTGACTCTGTAAACCGCTTAGAGAGGGCTGTAAAGCACTGTGAAGCACTATAGAAGTCTAAATGCTATTGCTGTTGCTATCTTTTCTCCTGGGGTGGGGGAAAACTTAGAATTAATTTTCTTTACTGTGGACTCTGTATTCAACATAGGGATGAGGATGGTGCAGGTAGCAATAGAATTCAAAAAGTTTAATAAATATTCTATTTTGAGCAAGAAAATAAAGAAACAAGTAAAATTGGGTAATCTTGGAATATGCTTGTTAGTTACTGATACAGAAGCACCATTTGAAGTACAGGCAGAAAGCAGGAATGGTTGGAAGTAGGCAAATACCTAATAAGAAATAGCTATATTTTTCCTTCATATCTCTGCATTTTACAATACATATCTCTTGCTAAGCCAAATTATTGTTATCTGTATTCCTTTTGGCTCTATATCCTATTTGAGAGAATATTGTATCACACAAGAAAATAAGGTGGCTTCTTAATCAGACAAATACAGTAGGGGATGCTTTCCGATCTTACAGCTGTCTCACTACAGTAAAGTTTCCTTTCTCCTATTCCTCAGGATGATCGTGGAGCGCTGTCAATTTCCAAAGCTCGCTGTTCCTATTGGTGTCATAATGTTAGTAGAATCTGTTCTCTCTCAGTATTTTCTTTTTGTTCCTAGCATTCACTTCCTTTTCCATCAGCTGACCCAAAATATTCTGGGAATTTCTCTCTCTTCTCTAACAATTGTTTTCTTACGTTTTATTTTCTGTCTAAATCAATTTTTAGTTGATTAGTGCCAAACCTGTAGAATTTACTGTTTATTCTCTTTCATTTTAATGGAAAAGCAAGATCAGCATAAGCCAAGGTGTTTTATCTTCTTAGCCTCTTTTTCACTGGTTGTTAACATACAATAAAACCCATTCCTTTGTGGGATATTCTATTCCAAACATTGCATTGAGATGTGTTATGCCAAACACTTTTGCTGATATAGGCTGCTGATAGTCCTCACGTAGCAACCATAATTGTGGCTGGCAACTTGATTACTAAGCAAAAAATCCCATGACCATCACAGCATCCCAATAAGCAAAGTTAATAGAGAGGACATAAGTAAAAATTTATTTTGACTTCCTCTATTAACTTTGCATATCGCAAGCCACTTGTAGAGCACCATGAATGGCAATCATGCAGTGATGGTTATAAATATCATATGTTATAAATGTGAGGATTTATCACAACATAACAGACCATAACAGACAATAAACAAAACAGTCAGTAAGTGAAACTTACCTGTATGCCCTTCACAGAAGATCCACACTCAGAGTAAACACTGTATCATGCTTGTTAATTTTAGCTATGCTTTCATAGAAATCACTGGGGGGAAATCTCTACCGATACAAAGCTCTTAATTAGGGACTGGGAATCTTCACATATTTTATATTTGTCCTTTTATCTACTAAGAAAGTGCTTTACTTTAGGATGGGGAGAGAGAGACTTGTAACAGCTGGTTTTTATATTTTCAGAAAAAGGTTCAATTATGATTTGATTCTTTATCCCAGCACCTGGTAGAATAAAGAAAACTATCAAAGCATCTGGATGAGTTTAATTTGAATATCTGCAAACATATCCCCCAAATCATCAAACAGCTGTAACTGAATGTAGAATTCATGTCTTCATATCAACCATATTATTTATTTTTCTTCTCTGCCTTTCATATTCATTTACTATTGATTGATAAACAATTTTAAAGAAATTAGAATGTTGTGTGCTATTTGGTGGCTTTTTTTGATGCCATATTAGAAGGCATTGTTCTAATATGGAATGTGTCTATATGTGCACATATCTGGAAAACATAGCTGGACATAGAGAGACCAGATAAGCGAATATAGGTGTTTAAAGGAATATCTAGATGTATATACATCATCCCTTCACCTGCTGCAGTGACACACTAGCATAATACTAAGGGACAGTATAACATTTTACCATGAAAAATATAGACCTGATCTTATAAGGAAAAGACGTGACTCATCTAATTTCTCTTAATTCTCTTTTGTTTCATGGCTATCTTTATTGTAACAGTGGGTGTTATAAGCTTAATTTGGGCTTTATGCATTAATGCTTTGTTTTGATGATTGAATGCTTTAGGAGGAGAAATTAAATCTGATCTTAAAACCCACTACAGTACCTTTTATCCTTTGCAGAAAGTAAATGCAGAAAAGAAGTTTTAGAACCCTGACTCCTCACAAATTGTTGGGGTGGGGGCAAAGCTTTCTGTATGTTAAACAGTCTTGTGGACATCTGGCATGATTGGTTTTAATCTGCTAGCTAAAAAGTCAGGATTAAATCTTGCTTTACACCCCTTTGTATTGCAGTCAGTAAAGTGACAGAGCTGGCCTGAAACAATGACACTACTTATTCCACCCAATATGCCATGTGGTAGATCACCCCTTTTTTTCAGCACCACTTCTCCACAAAGACAATGAAGCATCTGGTGGGCTTTTCCTGTGTCCAAAGTAGGGTGGTTTGTGTTTTGTTTTGGTTTTTGGTTTTTTTGGTCAGTAATTTCACTCAGCTGGTCTGCTTAGTCGTCCCCTGATGCTACTTTTTGAGACTGGGTGTGCCAAGCCCAGTGGTATAAGGTCAACAGGCCAAAGTGATGAATTTTTATGTGCCTGTTCCTTGTGTTTCTGCTCAGTCATGATTCTTTGCGCGTTGTGCTTCTTCTGAAAAGGAGCCACTGTGGGTAAATTGTCCTCCTGGCCCAGAGAGAATGGGGAAGCAGATGAGTTAAAACTGCATGTATAACTTTAAACAGAGGAACACACCAATGTGCTTTTACAGTGGAACAAAATGCTTCTGTCAATGCAGACTATTGGAGATGCCCTCAGATCTGTGACTCCTTGGCATCTGAGCAAGTGACAAATGCATTTAATAGTTCTTGCAAATATACTATTCTAAAAGGAAAGAATCACAGTTCATGAGGGCCTATTGTTAAAAGATAGTACCGTGACACTGATATCTTGAAGTGATTGTTTTAGTTGTTCTGTTCTATTCAGTTTATGCTAAGAGTATCTGAATTTCCTTTCTTTTCCTGCTCTCATTGCTGAAATGATTTTACCTTCTTGTCAACATAAAATTGACATATTTTAATTAAATTATGCTTCTGTTCTGTGTTTCAGATGTTTAGAAAATCATTCTGGAATTGAAGCCTCATAGTAGTATTACATTTATCCCAGGTTTTTTTTATAACAGTTATCTGGTGGTTCAAAATGAATGTAATAGACTTAAGCCTGGTTGGCATATAAATGTAGATAGTCATACAGATCATAATATAGACGTTATCTAGGAATTACAGGAATATGTAGATAATAGATGGAAATAGTAAATATAATCTTTAGCTACAATTAAAATTACATCTTTAATTTGAAGATATTGTTTTGTTTGTCTCCAAGAAACGAAGTTGTGTCTGACCCATCACTACCCCATGGACAACGTTCCTCCAGGCCTTCCTGTCTTCTACTATCCTCCATTTAAGCTCACGCCTACTGCTTCAGTGACTCCATCCAGCCACCTCATTCTCTGTTGTCCCGTTCTTTTGCCCTCAATCTTCTCAGCATTAGGCTCTTCTCCAGTGAGTCCTTCCTTCTCATTAGGTGACCAAAGTATTTCAGTTTCATCTTCAGGACCTGGCCTTCTAAAGAGCAGTCAGGATTGATCTCTTCTAGGACTGACCAGTTTGATCACCTTGCAGTCCAAGGGACTCGCAGGAATCTTCTCCAGCACTATAGTTCAAAGGCCTCAGTTTTTTGGCGCTCATCCTTTCTTATGGTCCAACTTTCACAGCCATACATTGCAACTGGGAAAACCATAGCCTCGACTATATGCACTTTTGGGAGGGAATAGCATCGCATTTGTAATCACACAGCTAAATGTGATTAGTTAACTCAAAATTATTCTTGAACATTATCTGCCTTTTTATTGCTTCATTTTAGTATTCCAAATATACTGAGGATAAGCATAGTATTGACATCTTCAGCTGCCCTTTGCAAAGTTGAAAACCTGGGTGTAAACTATCAGAAAATCAAACTATTGATCTAAGCTCAAAAAATCACATCTAGCAAGAGAATAGAAACAAGTATGTGTTTCTAATTATGTTGGTATTTGTTTATAAGCCTCTTTGTCATGAACTTCAAGTATTTTGGCAGTTGTGCTCTTAAGAGTGAGAATGTGATCCTTAAAATATTCTGGATAGAAAGAAGCTATTTTGTACTAACAACTTGGAAAATGTGCAAAGCTAAAGTGATTTCTCACTTTTTCTACAATATCTACCTTTTGGAAACTTATTGTGCTGAAAGTTATACTATCCAAGTGTCTCTTGGCTACCCCCAGCCATCTTAGAGATGCAAGTTTTTTCTGAAGGTGGGTGGGACTAAAGTTATTTGAGGTTAGGGTCTGATGGCATGCTCTATTATAAGCTGATTTTTCTTTGACCTTGTCCCAATAATTTGTCTAAATTCTTTTACATCTAGCTGGTTTTAAAATGTCATAGAGATTCTATGCTTTCTGGCCTTCGCCCAAACTTTTTCTTTCTAGTTTCTAAAGATCTAAAGATCATTCTAAAAGACAATGCATTTGAACATTGATTACCAAGCTGACCATAGTTCAGCCCACAGGGACTATTAAAAATAGCAGCATTTCTTCAGTCATGCATATTTAGTCATCATTGGTCATTCTTTCTAATAACATTCAGTGCTTTGTCGTGTACAATATTTGGTAAAAGCTGTAATATTCTTCTGGAAAATTTGCAACATATGTTTCATGATTGACATATAACATTCCATTATTTATTTTACAGAGATCCTAATTCATTGAAGAATTCAGGCAGGGAGCTCATTCTATCTATCATGAATAAACTGAGTTAAAATAATTATTGGCTTCACATAGATTTGAGTTTGATATCATTCTCATAGAGGTGATAAAATGGTGTCTGGGCTGTAATACTTCAGATACAATTGAAACCTCATATAACAAAACATTCACACATGGCATCAGTGGTGGGTTGCCCCCCGGTTTGGACTGGTTCTATAGAACCGGTAGTAAAACCAGTGGGAGGCTCAGTTCATCGACCCCGACGTCATCAGAACCCTTCTGCGCATGCAGCCCCATTGTGAACCGGTAGTAAAGGTAGGTAGATCCCACCCCTGCATGGCATGTAGAGGTGGAAACTAGATTAGTTTTCTCTTTCCTAACACTTTTTCTGTGCAAATAATTTGGCTGAGTCGGGGGATATGAATGTTGTTTACTCAGCAGTGTAAAGTAAAACAAACCAGATTCAAGTTTACCTTTCCACAAATATCAGTGTACTGTGTACATTCAGACACAATGGTAAATCATAACTGGTGCAAAAATCTGGTTAACCTCTGAACTGAGTGCTTATCATTTTTTATCTGGCATTATTAAAGGGAGATTGGAAATATATATTTCAAATTTTAGCTTGTCCAAAAATAGTTTTTGTGTTACTTAGGCTTTATAGAAAGAAGTCAGGATGGTAAACCAAATTTTGAAATTGTTTTCCTCAACTACTGTTTGCAGTAATAGTTAATATGAATTTGGGAGTAAAGAATAACTGCAAGAAGTTGAAAACAGAAGTGAAAACTTGGGGTTTACAAATAAGAGCTGAATTACAGAATAAAGGTACTCCTCGACTTACAACAAGAATTGAGGCCAAAATTTCTGTTGCTAAGTGAGACAGTTGTTAAGTGAGTTTTGCCCCATTTTCAGACCATTCTTGCCACAGTTGTTAAGTAAATCATTGCATTTATTAAATTAGTAACATGGTTAATTGAATGTGGCTTCCCACCTGACTTTGTTTGTCAGAAGATTGCAAAAGGGGATCACATGACCCCAGGACACTGCAACCATATGAACCAGTTGCCAAGCATCTGAATTTTGATCACCTGACCACGGGGATGCTGCAATGGTTGTAAGTGTGACAAAGAGTCACAAGTCACTTTTTTCAGTGGTGTTGTAACTTTGAACGGTCACTAAATGAATAGTTGTAAGTTGAGGACTACCTGTATTAGAAGGAGAAGGATGTATGTTTTGATGCATGTAGTGTCATCCTACAGATTAATAGCAGGTGCACATTTTACTACTGCCTACAACTCCATCAGCGTACCCTTCAATATGTCCTTTGATTTAGTCTTAACATAGAGTTTTGAATAGAGTATTCGTACAAAACTAAGTGAAGTCTTCAAGCATATTTGTATATCATGACAAGCCAGGCACATTGTTTATCAGAAAACAGGACTCTTTCTGCCCAGTTGATCCTATCTTTGGGCCACAAAATCTGAAAATAGGAGTCTATGTTGCAAGGTATTCACAGGGTATAGTCCAAAGAGTGAATATAATGGTGCAGTTGAAGCTCCATTTGTTTTTTTAGGTTTGTTGTAAGAAAATCTCAAACCACGCCATCATGGCCACTCTCTTGACATTTTTTTTAACCCTATCCTATGGACATATTTTGCTTTGTTGCTTATTGTTATATATGACATCCTTTCACTCTCATAAATAAAACAAATGACATCATTGTCATTTAGAGCTGACTTTTAGAGCTGGGCAAGAAATAAATACTAATACGCCTAGTTTTTCCTAATGTAAAATAAAATAGTGGGAATATAATTGTATAAAAGAAAACCTTTTCATTGGAAATAAAAATATAAAATCATCACCTTTAACATGTGAAGGATCAATTTATTTAGTTTTGTATTATTACAACCTTCATCCTATGCAAATAGGATCTTATAAATTGAATCAAAATGCTCATAACCTTTTCACTTCATACTCATACTCCTCCAAAATGTGGGGAAATACATTGCTAGAAAATTTATTTTCAAAGAAGTACAGAAGAAACATCAACACATTGCTTCTTGTAGGTCATAGCAAGTGTGTGACCTGTCAGTTCAGCATAAAGGGGCTCTAAGAAAATGACTGGCTATTTTTTTTTTCTGTTTCCAACTCAGAAAATAATGTAATTTCAGAGTAGGAACTCTTGATTTAAAATTCAGATATTCATTATTACTACTGTCCATAAATTGTTTTAAAGTAGAAGTCTCATCTCAATTTGTATTTTCCATTTTATTCTTCTAATGTCCAGCTTCCTTGATAAATGCTTTTAATTTGTCACTATGTTGCAGAATATTATTATTGTCACCTTGCAGTAAGAATGTTCAGCTTATCAAAATTGTCACTTAAATATGTTAGCTATATATTGAAACCATTGTTGATAAAACAAGTGTACACTATAGTGCCATTCCTCAGTTAAATTCTGATAAAAGTTCATTTTAAACATGACAAAATGTTTCCTTGAAACAGCCATTTTGACTCAGGTAAAACAAAGAAGTATATGACACTCATAAAACCTCATAAAAGTTTCACAGAAGGCATTTCTTTTCTTTATAGGCCTGGTTTTTTGTATAGCTTACAGTATTTATACATACTCATAGAATTGTCTCCAATGAAGGGTTGAAATCTTCCCAATCAAGTGTTTTCTTATTAATCTGTTATTGTATCCAAACCAGGGGTGAAATGCTCCCGGTTCAGACCGGATCGCCTGATCCGGTAGCAATGGCGGCGGGTGGTTCGGAGAACCATAGCAAAAATCCCTGCCCCCCCCCAATGCTCAGCTGAGTCACACGATCATCAGAGGCGCTTTTTTTTTTTACTTTTAAAAGCATTTTTTCTACAACCTCTTCCGACAAAAAAATGCTTTTAAAAGTAAAAAAAAAGCCTCTGATGATCATGCGGCTCATCTGGGATCGTCAGAGGCTTTGCAAAGCATTTTTTTCTGCAACCTCTTGGCCAAAGAGGTGGTTAAAAAATGCTTTGAAAAGTCTCTGACGATCCCAGCTGAGTTGCCTGATCGCCAGAGGCTTTTCAAAGCATTAGAAAAAATGCTTTGAAAAGTTTTTTTTAAAAAAGTTGGCCACGCCCACCCAGTCACATTACCCCCTCCCAAGCCACACCCACAGAACCGGTAGTAACACATTTTACATTTCACCCCGGTCCAAAAAGAGATTTTTGACATATCAAAAGCTTGCAGTCATTTGTGATAACCTGAGATACAGCTTGTTCCAGCAGTACATATTTCCACACAATAAGACAATTTTAAAAGATTTGCATTCATATAATTTTCAGTAATATCAAAAAGATCCATGGCTTTACACATCCCTAATTTCATTCCAGAAAAACACAGTCTCATTTATTTCACTCTCAACCAACAGATCTAATGTGTTATTAAATAAGTATCCTTAGCACTATCCATCATCTCTATCTAAATGACAAATCGTTTTTTTAGCTTTTCAATTAGTCATTTAAATCTCTGTTTTATCTGTGATGTTGCATAAAATATTGTAATTAGACATAAGGATACTTAAATCTGTTTTACTCTAGATTCCCATAACAGAGATGCAAGCATATCAGTAATAGCTGGAAGAATGAAACTTTTTCAATTGCCTGGAGAATCTTTATCAATTCTGAATGCAAGAAACAAGACATGATTTTGAAAGGATGGTCATATATTTATCTAAATTTATACTTTTTTTTTCATTTCATCTCTTTTTTGAATTAAAAATAAGGTTTGTTAGGTATGTCTGAATAATTTATTTCCACAGTCAACACTAATAGAAAATTATATTACTCATTAACTTGTGGGTAACATTATAAGACATACATATACTGAAAAGTAAGGGACGAATAATGAACGGCATCATTTTAAGGAAAAGTTTATGTCTCTTGTATTGAAATAACACTGTTCTGATTCTTGTAATTTTTAGTCTAGAAACAGCAAGATTTGTTTTGTTCTAGTACATTCAGTTGCTAATATTAACACTAACATTCAGTAAATTTTTTAATGTTTTTCCATCTTTATTTAGATATATAAAATTAATATATGCATATTAAAAAGGCATATAGATATAAACAAGAGGTAAAACCTCTCAAACCAAAAGGGAACTATTTTCGTTTATTTAGTATCCTCAGGAAGACTTGGAACAATCCTCAGCTTCCTGTTCCGTTCTCTAACGACATCTAAGTACAAGTTCCTCAAATAAAGCAGTTCTGTACATATTTTTTTGTTTTTAGCTTCCTTTGCTTTTTTTAAATTTCCCTTATGAAGAATTAGCATTTGTAAACTGCTCTGGATAAGGATCAGTCTTGTACTCTGTGAAGTGCAATGCCCATCGATGAGCATTACACAGAACTAATTCTGCCTTCAAAATCTCAGAGCAATTTACCATATTCCCAAGAGTCTCTTTCAGGCACTTTTCATGTTCACAACTGTTCAGCTTCAAGAACGATACAATATGGATAGCTCTTGGATCATCTCCTGGTTAATAGTCTTTTAATCTCAGTTTCTGTACTATTTTCTTGCCATGGTGGATTGTGGGGTTGTTGTTTTTTTCCACTTAAATGGTTCAAATGCATTTTTCTTGATAAAGAGCTTTTTATGCTGGTGGTTTACTACTGAATATTTTGGAAAACCATTTATTTCCCATTCCAAATAATACATTTTTAGTGAAATGTAACACTTAAGTTTCTATAGACTTAGTGAACACTTTAAACTAATGTGAATAATATGTATACTGTAATCCATGGTGTAATTTGAATAAAACATAATTGCCTTGTTATATTTTTTTTAAAATAGTGAGACACTGCCTTATTCCCATTGCCTCAAAGAAGTAGTTTTGTTCAGTGTTTCAGCCACTTCTTCATTTCTACCTCTCAAGTACAACTATTTCACATACTGTTTTCCTGTATCATTTAAGCGTATTTGACTAAATGATGAGATGTTTTAAGTCTAGTTCCCCTATACTTATTTTCCGTGTTCTCTTTTTTTAACCTGTATTTGGTATATTTAAGACCAGACCAGCGCACTTTTCAGCAACAGTGTGAACAGTGTGTTTTTAACTGTATGTTCCTAACAAATGGAGTATGTGGGTTATTGCATCCAGCAGATGATGATGATGATGATGATTATATCTTTTATTCATTAAACATGGAACTCGATCAACTGAACATTTAAAAATGTATCACAAATTATTATTATTGTTGTTGTTATTGTTATTATTATCATCATCATCAATAATAATAAAGAAGTCTTCTACCGGATTGTAATTCTCTATTTGTTCGTCCATATATTTTTCCCATATTATTTATGGGGAAAAGTGCCTCAGATTTTATACAAAAAAATTTTTCCTTATAAAGAAATGTTAGAAAATAATCTTTAGGTAAGGCGATTTTCTTCAATCATGCAAGAAAACCACACAATTTTATTCTGATTTTGTCTCATTATTTGAA
>WNWU01000043.1:4466096-4529701 GCA_012654045.1 Ptyas mucosa | reverse complement strand
CACACACACACACACACACACACACACGTTTCTGAAAGTTTCTGCTTGGGTGACTACGACTTTGTAGAAACTGAAAAGAGGTAGGCTGGGGAGGAGGAATGTTCGAGATTGTATAAGAAATGAACCTTTGCATAATCACATTTTGCTTGTGAATAAGACACCGTAAGTGTTTGTCTCCAGGCAATCATAGTGCCTTCTCTTTAGTGGTCAAGAGAGTACCAGGTTTTTACACTTCCATATTATTATGATTATGGTTCCTTGGGAACAGACCTAAACTTGTAAGAGCTATGAAGCAGATTGGTGGGGCTTTGGGCAAAGTGCGGAGGGGGGAATGTTCCCAAGCAGATGCCTTTAAAAGACAGAAATCATGAATTTCTTGAATTGCAGCCACTCTAGGGGTGGCTACAATGTCTTTTTGACAGTGACAGTAATTCTGCCTTGTCCTTTCGAGCCGCTCTTCGGCCCATTCATTCCAGAAAGCTGCTTAAGCGCACTTAAGCGCATTAGCATTTGGATGCTTGGGGACCATATTGACCCTCATTTGGAAGGTTTAAATGAGTGAAAGATGGAGCGATTTGTTAGGGCTTTAGAAAACCAGCTTTAGAGAGCGGTGGGTTTTCCGCTTTGGTTTGTTTGGTTGCTTGTTCTAATCTGGTGCACTGTTTAAAGGCAACCAGACTGATTTGTGACACATGAGTCCAAAAGGCTATTTTGGGGGGCTTGACCTGATTAGCTAATTTGTGCTTTGAATTTCAATGGTTGGTATCTGAAGGAGAGGCACTTTGGGAATGGCTTGTTGGTGGATGACCTCACAGTTAACGGCATACAGACACAGATGGCAAAATGTTAATTACTTGTCAAAAGAGACAGAATGGGACCCAAATCAAATTGTGAAGATGAGTGGAAAAAGTGATTAGTTGTGGGCTAAATGAAAGAAAGTTAAAAAAAAAAAAACAGTGGTTGCTCCCGAAGTCTTAGTGTGCCACCTTTTCTCTTGCTTCTCTGCCGGACAAGGAATACTTGCACTTAGAACAAGTTCCGGTTCTCTCAGTAGCTATTGTTACAGTGTTATGGTTTCTAACAATAATTCTGTAAGGTCAGAATTTAGAATAATTCTGAAGGGAGTTTTGAAAGAAAGAAGACTTTTAGCCAGATTGTCATGTTGGTGGTTCGTAAAGCAAAATAAAAATAATAACAGAAATGAAATATCTTTCTTTGTTTCTGATTCTCCGTGTATTATCGAAGTGAGAAACTCCATTGCTCTGGCACACTTCTAGTCATATAAATAGAAATACGTTTTTAAGGATATCATCTAGGCCAAAAAGAAAGATTCAAAATTAGATGGATTATACATAGAAAATCCCAGAGACAAATTTTAGTTAACTCCAGGAATACATGAATGGGAAATTAGAGAACCATACCCAGACAAAAGAAGAAGCACTGAGCTAAATAGTTTGAGTAATCAAGCGGTTTCTCTTAGGATTATTAGGATAAAAGAGTAAAATGAGCAATTTACTCCTCATCAAAACCAAGTTTATTAAGCATTATTCAAAGTGTTTCTTAAAGTCAAATTAACAAATACTTAGCATCTCTACTGTCCAAATCCAAAAATAATACAATAAACCTCAAAACAATATCTAATTTTAAAAGGTCTAAATTTCTAGGGCATTAGGAGTTTTTGCATGGAGCTACAAATTGAAAAGCTATGCCAATAGGGTCTTGCTATTGAATTAACATAGCATAATATACTGCTTCTCACTTGAGGATTCTGCTCAAAGTACAAAAAGAGATAGCAGACTTCTTCCTTCTGGATCTGTTTCCCTTTTTGGAAACAAAAACCATTGAAAGATACAAAATGCAAAAATAATCCTCATACAAACTTTACAATATTTTAATATAATTTTTAAGAAAAAATAATAGAAGTAAATGAATTCAATTATGTGGCTTAACAATTTTATACCATACTATCCATAACAAATTCTTAAATTTTCAAACTGCTTTCCAATTTTGAGGAAGAACGAAGTAGACTAAAGAATGGTATTCTTCATATTAATAATTGAGGAGAAATTAAAAGTCTCAGCTTGTATATTTATGTTTTAACTTTTTTGAACAGTTTTTAACCTCTTTAACAAACTTATTTATTTCTCCCCTATCCCATTTGCTTTTTTTTAAACAGACACTTTGTACAAAGGCTACAATGCAGACTATCCGGGCTGCTGACACTAATGAAGTAGTCAAACTAATATTCCGTGAATCTGATAATGACCGAAAGGTATGTAACCAAATGTAATTCTTGTCACTGAAGAGAATGCAAACACAACTAAGCAATCCACCTCTCTTTTTCAAAATGCCAAGAACAAAATCTTTCTTTGCTTCAGCAGAGGTAACTTATTCCAAAATATTAACTTAACTGAAATGTGCATTCAGTTGTGATCCCAGTGAGTTATGTGAGATCTGCACTGGTACTGAGATTATAATTGCACTTACCCCTTACTGAGTCTACCATGGTAAATCTTTAAGAAGTCTGCACTGTTTCTTGCAACTGTTCCTCTGGGTAGGTAGAAGGATATGTGCCAATGAGAAAAGCAACGTTTTCATAGGTGTTGGAGAGGAAAGCAAAGGTGTGCCTTAAGCTACCTAAAACCAAGGGCAAACAAAGAAGAAAACTTTGTGTGCCAATTCTCAGTGACAGAGCACAACTCAATAATTTCTTTCTATATATTGTAGGAAATAAACTGCAAGCAAAATTATATACTTTTAAAAAGGAAAGAGAGTTTTCTCACTTGGAAAACAATATAATTTCTCAAACTAGATATAATTCAGAGAAAATTTGTCACTCATTCAAGCTATATGCAATGTTTCCATTTCACTGCTGTGCAATTAAAATAACATGCATATTAATCTCCTATAACACTGCTCCCACAGCAGCTTTCTTTCTAATCTAGTAAATGTGATTTCTTAAAAAATAATGTCACTTTTTTAAAAAAAGTTTTCACTTATAAGTCCTAGGTCTTTCTGAACTGATCAAATCTTCTTTGACTGTACTGTTGTAATTCCTGATGAAGATTTTTCACATATTTGACTGCATAAATAAATTTTATTTTACATAAAATTTTGTCCATGTAGAGATTCTGATTTGGGGAGATAGGTTTCATCACAGCTTAGATCAGGGGCGTCAAACTCAAGGCCCATGGACCCGCAAGGTGCTTAGATCTGGCCTGCGGGGTCACCGTGGAAACAGCGAAGGACCAGCCCGTGGTGACTCTGCCAGTGAAAACGGAGCCCGTTTTCACTGGCAGAGGGCTAACAAAACAAACTGAAAACAAACCAAAAGGAGAAATGTTTCCCCTTTTGCATTTGAGCATCCAAGGAGGGACAGGAAAGGAGAAAGGGAAAGAGAAAAAACAAAGAAAAAGATGGAAAGATGGGAAAAGAGCAAGGAAGGAAAAAGAAGAAAAGAGGGGAAGAAAGAAGAAAGGAGAAGGAAGAGGGAAGAGGGAAGAGAAAAAAAGGGAAGGAAGGAGGGAGGGAGGCAGATTATAATGAAAGGGAAGGAGGGTCTGCAGGAAGTCCTGCTTTAGCACTTGGCCACCACAGGTGCCCCCATGACACGAGTGACGTTGAGCTGGCCATGCCCACCCCGACCATGCCCCCCAGCCCCCTGACATCAAACAAAATTCGGCCCTCAATGAAATTGAGTTTGACACCCCTGGCTTAGTTCAATGCCTAAGACTTGCATGTTTCATAAAATAAGTGCAACAGGAATGAAATTGACCTGTACTTGTCCAAGGACCACTTTTCAAATCAATTTTCTTAATTCATGTTTAAAAATATTTGCAATCCTCTTATAGGGAAGCCCTATAAAATTGATAGAACATAGTGAAACAGAACCGCTTCTGTTGACAAAGGAATAAAACAAGGCTGTATACTCGTCCCTTATTCATTCAACTCATATGCTGAATATATATTAAAGGAAGCTGGACTGGAAGAAGATGAATGTGGTTTTAAATCTGGAAGAAGAAATATCAATAGCCAAAAACCAACCTTAGAACTGACAATGAAGCATGAAAGACATAGATAGCTTCTGCCATCATCAATAGTAAAGGAACAAGTAGTCAAGAAATAAGCCATAGGTTAGACTTGATACAGCAACTACGAAGGCACTGGAAAAGATATTTACATATTATAATGTGTCTATACCTTCAAATAAGTATAATGCAAGCTATGGTATTCCCTGTGAAACTCTATGGAAACAAATGTTGGACTTTAAAAAAGCAGAATAAGAAGAATATTTATGCTTTTGAATGTTGATATTGAAGAAGTCTCTTAAAATTTGGTTGATGGAGAACAACAAGAACAACAAAAAGGAAGATATTGTTTCTAAAGAAGCGACTTATGCTCTTCTTTGCAGCAGTTACAAACTTAGAAATTACTATCTCCACCCTCCCATATTGCCTGTCATGGTTCTGTTCTTCCCATAGATAAATCTTTTTAATCAATAAATTCTAAAATAAACAGTTCATTTTTATCTATTTTCAGCAAAAAGTCCATAAAGGCTTTCCAGTCTTCTAGAAAAGTAGCTGGAGAAAACTCTTGAGAATTCAATGGCTAAGAAAACAGTTAATGGATCACTGAACAAATGAACTCAGATTTATCACTTGAAACACAACGATCAAGCTCAAATTATAGTCTTCCAGACACATTAGGTGAAGACCTAGCTCTCTGGAGAAGAGCTGGGAAATGTGGAAGGAAATTGAAGAAAAGGATGACCTGCAGTAAGATTGATAGACTTAGTTATAGTGGAAATGAGTACGCTGCTGGAAGATCTAAAAGACCAGTTAGAAACAGATCATTGTGGAGAAAATCTATCTCTGTGGTCACTTTGAGTTGACACTAACTTGATGGGACCTAATCAGTCAATCAAGCAGTTAATTCTTAGAATATATCTTGGTATTCTATACATCAATATTTCTCCTATTTACAGGAAATAGGATGTAAATAATAACCTCAAATATTTTAAAGCAATATATGCAGCCTATTTAAGATTCTGTGCATTTCTTTCTCTTTAAGTCAGAAAAGGGTTAATTTAATGGAAAGGTAATAAAAGTTTAAAAATGAAATTGCAAAGGTTTACATAATGATTATATAGAATTTCATTGGAGATTGTTGTTATGTTTTAGTTTTTAAGCTTTGCTTCATTTTTTTCTCTAGGTTATGCTACAGTTAGAAAAGAAACTCTTTGACTATTTTAATCAAGATGTTTTTAGAGATAACAATGGCACTGCGGTGAGTTTCCAGTTGTAAAATTACATTTTAAGATACCTGGTGCTCCAAGAAATACAATAGAAAAATGTTCATATCCTCTTTATCCGTCACATGATAATATTTTATTTAATGAGGACGTCTTTTATTAGTGTACTTAAATTTTTACATGTCTATGCTTCTCTTTACGAAAAATGACGTCAAGGCAGTGCACCTTGCAATATATTAAAATGAAAACCGCAATATGTTAAAAGGCGAACTAAAGTATTTTAAATAATTGAATTATACAACTGTGTTTACAATTTTTTCTCACTGTTCAGCTGTCTTAAGTTCTAAAGTTCTTGATTTCAGGGACAATAGTGCATATAATGCATTGGTAGTATAGTATAGTAACAGTATGAATTGTAGATGATTCAGGATTTTTGGGCCTAGGCAAAAAGTACACAATACATAAGCCTTTTGTCATACTTGAAACATTTTTATCTTTAAAACTGTATATGTTCCTTAAAATATTATCTTTCCTTTCCCAGGTCACTTTTGAATAGTTTAAAGGCACAGCTGCTTAATTCTTTTTTTTTTCTGAGACTTAACTGTTTAAGTAATATTTAAGACTTAAATATTTCTGGTTTTAATGTCAGAACTGCCTTGAATTTCCCTGATGGAGGATCCCTGTTGTTTTTACCAGACTTATTTCTACTAAAATTGAATCCACAGACTTCTTCCAACATCTCAGTTGATACCACTAGTTCTTTGGTTCACTTGGCTTTGAAATAAAAATAACTTGGTTCTCTTAAATTAAAAAAAAATGAATTAGTAGCTTGCAAACTGGTAAGTAGGAAGCAAAATTCCAGCCTCCAGCATAATTTGCACTTCCCACTTAGTTTTTAAAGTGTTCTTTTAAAAAATAGTGGCTACATCCAACCACTGAAAATGGGTCCTCTTGCCCAGAAAAAGTAAAGCTGGAGCTAGTAAGCTGGAGACAGTAAAGAGCATCCTGGAGAGTTATAGAATGTGATAAGAAGCAACCTTTCTACTTTGATTTCTGATAGACTGGCATTTTGGACTCCTCCATTATTTTGCAATTGTGCCCACATTGTGCTCTAAAAATTTAAAATGTACACACTTACAACAGTTCATTTAGTGACCGTTCAAAAGTTATAACGGCACTGAAAAAATGACTTATGACCATTTATCATGCTTATGACCGCTACAGCATCCCCATGGTCACATACTCAAAATTCAAATGCTTGGCAACTGGTTCATATTTATGACGGTTGCACGGTCCTGGGGTCACATGATCAGCTTTTGTGACCTTCTGACAAACAAAGTCAATGGGGGAAGCCAGATTCACTTAATAGCTGTGTTACTAACTTAACAATTGTAATGATTCACTTAACAGTGGCAAGCAAAGTCATAAAATGGGGCAAAACTCACTTAACAAATGTTTCACTAAGCAACAGAAATTTTGGGCTCAATTGAGGTTGTAAATCGAGGATTGTCTGTACTGAAGCCCAGTGATCTTGAGTCAAAGCACTGAAGGGCATTCAGAAAAGGCTGAAGTTGTTTATCATGCATTTTTTGTACTGTATATTCTACTAGATTGTGTAACTAAACTGAGACTGAAGGATATGTTAGTCCATCATGTGGTATTGTTTATGGAAACAGAGGATTGTTTTTGTGATTCTATTTGTATATACTGATTCAGCCACTACAAAGCTCTATTAAGAAAACTGATGTGACTGTTATTCTTAATACTCTAGTTACATTTCTGCAGAGCCACTTATAGGAAGTGTTTGACTGTTTTAGCAGTGCACAGTCAGAAATACTCTTTCTATTTAGAGGGAGCAAATTACACTGGTTACCAATGTATTTATAGATGAACTCACAGTGCTGATTATTAATTTTAAAGCCATAAATTGTAACTAAAATGAATACATAGTTCACAGTTGCATTCTTTTCTGCTTGATCTTTTGCCTCACAAATCATTTAACATTCTAATACAATTTGAAATTGTATTAGACCAGAACATAATAATAGAGTTGGAAAGGACTTGGAGGGCTTCTAGTTCAACCCCCTGCTCAAGGAGGAAACTCTATACTATTTCAGACAAATGGTTGTCCAGCCTGTTCTTAAAAACGTCCGGTGTGGGAGCACCCACGACTTTTGGAGGCAAGTCATTCCACTGATTAATTGTTCTAACTATCAGGAAATCTCTCCTTAGTTCTAGGTTGCTTCTCTCCATGATTAGTTTCCATCCATTGCTTCTTGTCCTGCTTTCAGTACCTTGGAGAATAGGTTGATCCCCTGTTCTTTGTGGTAGTCACTTAAATATTGGAACACTGCTGTCATATCACCCCTAGTATATAGTATTATATAATGTGAAAGAAGATTGTGGGTATTATGTATAATTTTATAGAAAGTTTAACAGTTGAACAAACTTCTAGGTGCAGTTTTGCACTTGTAGGATCAATTATTAACTTAGTAACTGTTTTGATAGAATATAATTTTAACAACAATGTGGTATTTTCCACCAAAGTCACAGCTTGTTAACATATTCACACAATGTTTAAATTAAGTAAGTATAAGTAGAATCATATCCATCTCCTTATGAAAAAATATTATTAGAAACTACAGGAAGAGAACAGTTATAGTTTGCACATTTACAAATTTATTTTGAAGGGTGAGGGTTATTTAACTTCAGGTGTTAAACATCAGCAGTTCAACCTCCAACATCAATATTGATGTTTAGAGCAGCACTTACAACTATTAAAGATTACAGTTTGAACTTGATTTTTTAAAAGTTACAGGTACTTTAAAAATCATCTTAATTTTAATGAGTCAGTTCCTTGAAACATCTGCAACTTAAAAAAAAACCCTTGCTCTTTAATAAAAAGTGAGCGAATGAAGTTTGAAGCCCTTTTTCCAAATAATTCTATGAAAAATGTCCATACACAGAATGTTTCTTAGAATTTAATATATTGCTAGGTCTGTCTGTATATTAAATTTATATCAACCTATGGTGAAAAGCCACATTACTATAGCAGCATAGGTTCTCTTTGTCACCTCTAATGTCTTTATAAAGGATATAATAACCACCTCATAGTGTGTCTATGTAGTCTTTACTACGTGTCATAGTAAAGGATGTACGAAATCTTTCTTTTTTCTATCATTGATTGTCTGGGGACTACTTTATCCATTTAGTATGTAAAATCATTGTTGGTTACATTTAGGAGCTCCATACAGGGCTTAATTGGTCCCCAAGTTCAACCTGCATTTTAGCAAAAAGAACTTCCTTCCACCATTCAGTAATTATGGAATTTCGCCAGAGGAAAACTTTTTAAATCAGAGGGTGCTTTTTAGACTGATATAAGTCTTGTCATCTATTTTTCCCCCAAAAAATGAATGCAAGCTACATACATACGCTGCTCTTCATCTCTGCCAGAAAATTGTTTCTTGAAGTTTCACTGGAATTTTTGAAGTAGAAGTAACATGGTGCTTTGCTACTATTTTACTTAGCAGAGGGGCAGCTTTTTCCCCCTCATGATGAAAAGAACTACAGCAAGGAAGAAAGAAAGAAAGAAAGAAAGAAAGATAGGGGCAAGTGACTGGCTGTATTGTTTTGTCATCAGATGGAAAGAGTGCTGGACAATTTGTACAGAAAGTCTGTGCATGATGAAAACGAGAACAGTTTACAAGATGGCAAGAAGGATGTTTCTGAGGGATGAAGTGATTAAATGTGTAGCTGGTGTACTGTACCCTTAATGAATAATTTAGTACCTTGACTAACAACCATGCCCACTTCATGACTTGTAGCAACATTATAGGGCATTATATGACAACTTACATCATGTTTTTTTTTAAAGTGTTATAGCAGTTTGGCTTTAGAGATGTCCGATTCATTTGACATACTGAATCAACCATTTAAACAACACAGGCAATAGAGATCCAGATCATTATTGTCACAAATCTGCTGACATTCCTATTAATGGGGAGTACATATGTAAAAATATAGTTCTTATTCATTGTGAACTAGAATTGTGAAGAATTTAGAGTTCATACCTCTAGGGTTTGTAGTGTCTCCTAAATAGAATAAAAAGTAGTTGAAGTTGGCCTATTGCTCATGTAGATAATTCCAGCTGCATGAAGTAAATGGAGAATTCATGAGCATTATGTAGAACTAACATCCTAACCCAGTAGAATTATGACCATCCATAAATAAATATGAAAGTCAACATTTTCTTTTTGGTATAGCATAT
Organism: Ptyas mucosa; assembly: GCA_012654045.1. Lineage (NCBI taxonomy): Eukaryota > Metazoa > Chordata > Lepidosauria > Squamata > Colubridae > Ptyas > Ptyas mucosa. Next base: position 4,520,183 of record WNWU01000043.1, on the reverse strand, counting down.
ACATTTTATTTTTAAAACAGTTTGAGTTATAGTTGTGCAATATTTCAATTTCTTCTTTTTTTAATGTTAAAAGATTATCATTTCTGCCTGTAGCAATTCTTGGCATGCCAGTAGCATTTTAAGCATTAAGTTAATTTTCCATGCATGCTTCTTCACATGTTTTCTTGCAAAGACTTTTATATGGATGGGCCACTTTAGAACATTATATTTTAAAATCTGTAGCCATTTCATTCACACACCAGGAAGCAGGAAATCTTCCAGATCAAGTACGGAAGAAAAAGATAAACGATATAATGAGCCATTGGAGATAATCTAATCTTCATGGTCTAGTTAAACACACAGCACCATGATCACTAAAAACAAACTACCTATCTAAAAGGATAAATGTCCCTGGCCAAATTCAACCCCAAAAAAATCCATCGCATCCTTCATCACCCACCAGGCTTGTACCATGCTGACAGAAATTTAATTCAAGCTGGCTCCTGAAAATAATTATTGTATTTTAAGAGTAGTAATCATTGGTCAGGACATGATTGAATGTGTCCATGCCTATTGACTTTTTCTATGATTTATAGCTTTGTTTAGTCGATATTCCCATCGAAATTGTATAATTAATTATAAGTGGGGCTGTCAGGTCTGCAGGATGGAGTGCTCTGATGAGTATTTGGGAAGATTAAATTTTCCTTAGCTATACCATGCAAGGCTTGGGAATTTTCACAGCAGTATGGTTGTTGGAGAGAGATGTTTTCTTATGTGTATAGCAGTGCTTTAGTTCAAAACCCATTGATTTTCTTCAGAGCCACCCTTTTTTTATCAGTGTGATGTCTCTTTGGCAACAGCAGAATTTGTGCAGATGTGACAACATCTGACAAATATTTATTATCAACAGGCTCCTTTATCATTGTCTATATACTGTTACCTCCTCTTCTTTTTTATATCTTAATTCAAAAGAAAAGATACAGAAATTGCAAGCCAGCTATTGAGAAACCTAAAACATGCAAATGATTGATTCAGTAGAAATACTGTACAATTTCTTTAGAGCTGTATTTTCCTAAGGACTTTTTTCCATGTTGGTCTTACTATAATATGTGCCAGGTAGTCACTTCAATCCCCATGATACTTCATCTTTTTCAAAAGCCTCTTTGTCATGAAGCCAAGAGCTTCAGTTTTAACTCCACATATATGAAAGTCGATTTTAAGTAAATGCATTTAGGGACTTTCAAGCTAGCAACAGTTGAGGCATTTAAGGAATAACTTCAGGAACTAACAGAAGTTTACCATGAAGATTAGTAATAAATTGATTAATTTAATCTAATAATAATATTGCTGATATACAAAAGTTTATAAGTATTTATAAATTTAAAGGTTTGAAAGCCACAAAACATTTTATAGTATAGTTGGGAACTATATTAAGTAGAGAGCAGGAAGGAGAGTGTATTTCCACTTCACATTTCAAAGTCAATTAAAACATATTTTATTCCCCCCCAAAAGTGGAGAGAGGCCTGTGTTTTATACTTCCTCAAAATATGTCACATAGACATATTGGTTTGATCCCTTGCATTGATTCACCAACAATCTGATTCATACCATTTTTTTATTTATCACTTGTTAAAGAACAGAATTAGTATTTTATTGATTGGAGGCATTTTGGTTGAGTTTATATTAAAATATTTTCTGTGTTTTTGGTGTATGAGTTCCATTTCACATATAGAATTTGTCTGCTGTTGAATTTTTCAATGATAAAATATCAGCATATGGTTGAGGCCTGTATTAATTCTATTAACCAAGCATAAGCTGATTCGAATAACATTTAGACCATTCATTCATTCATTCATTCATTCATTCATTCATTCATTCACATTAAACAGTTTTAAAAGGTCATATAGCCATGTAGGGACAATGATGGAAAGAGTGGATTTAAAATTCTGCAGACAATTTGATTCCAACCTAACTTTACATACACAACAGCAAGTAACTTTTATAAAATGATTTCGCTATTTTTGCAACATTAGAAGTAAATCATTCTGGTAGCTTGGGAAATAGAATTCTTCCTGAATTTTGTATATATTACATTCCTGTTTTTTTTTTAAAAAAAAAGACTTATTTCTATTTAATATCAATAATATAACTTATCTTTTTTGTATTGGCATATATAATTTCCATATTTTATTCTATGCTTCGTGAACAATGTGTGGATACTGTACTTGGTGAGCTTTCTGATCATTTGAGATTGATTCTGTTAGCGTTATTTGTTTTATTTAAGTTGTGTTTAAGTTCTCTTTTGTCTTTCAGTCTTCAATTCGGTTCATTGGATACCTTTTCTGTGCTAGATTGTGGTTTCTGGATTTTTGTTGTTGTCAGTGCTAAAAAATCTGATGAATAAACCACAGTAGTAGATGAGACGGATTTAAAAAATGGGGCACAATACCCATATGGTTAGATTAATATGAAGTCACAGAATTCTCTGTGTGAAAAATTGACCTGGAAATAGAGGAACAGGTAGCATAGAAAAGGATTTTAATCATACAAGAACAGAATTATCTATCTTGTTTAAAGATATTCATAAATTCTGATGGCTAGTATCAGTAGAAGAAATCTGACCTTTTGTAGAATTTGAATGAAATGGAAAAACAGAAAACTTAAATTCACAATATTTTATGTGTGCCATTCCTGGTTTCTTATGGGATTGAAATAGGTACAAATAAAGGAGAATAATAATGTTGCCATTTTGGGGCAGGGAAAAAATGAGGGCAAAATGTCTTCCCTAAAATAGATTCAAAACAAACTTTTGAATCTGTAAGTATTTCAAAGTGATTTAGTTTATAGAATTTTTATTTTACATATGACATGCCAGAGCTTAACATAATTTAATATTTATAAATATTAACCTTCATTTTTTAAAAATCAAAACATTTGTTTTAAAGAAAAACAAAGCAATCAGATTTTAAATTTTAAAATATCACTATACATCAAAATAAAACCAGAGAACAAATGAGATACGGGGTTAGGATGAAAATTTCTAATCAACCAAAAATATTTTTGAAGCTTTGATAGATAGGTATATGAATGGGTGCGTATGAAGGTTAAAGAACTGGCATCACTGAAAACATATTAATCAATAGATAAGATATAGCATGCTGCATTCTTCCCAATGGCCTTAGCTCTGACCCTTTTAAAGATAATGGGAATACTGTCCACTAAGAACTAGATTAAGACAATTAAATGCATTTCATCAGGGTTTGACTTGAACCCTGATCCCAGAGGTGAAAAGCAGAGATAAGTATGCAGTCTATAGCCAAGTAAAATATTTAAATTGATGTATAAGTAGTAAATTAGGATAAATATTAAAAGAAAACTTATAGCTTAACATCATAGTTGACTAATTATGGATGATTGGGACAGAATGGAAAACAAACAAACAGACAAAACCTGGAGAGTGTCCTATATATTAGTCTCCTGAACTCACAATTGTTCAATCAGAAAATTGTATCATATCTTAACTACATTTTAAAATTTCTTTTACAGAAATTATGTCAGTAAAGTCAGGGAAGATGTTTTGATGAAATTCTAGGTATGAGCAATTAAGATGCTTTCCAGTATTTCTGACCTCAGTGTTAATTAATGCAAGCCATGGCAACGGGATTGTAAGAATTATAGGCTTAAACTTCTGAAAGACCCTAGATTCTCTACACCTGTCTTACATTACATAAACTCCTATAATACAGTAACATTAGTAAGGGCAACAGAGTTTTAATAGTGGCAACAGAAAAATAAAATAAATAACTGATTTTTTTTAAATTAAGTGACTACTTTGAGTAGTCAAAGACCAAGATTTTAGATTCAGATTCCATGGAGAGTGGGTAGATGGAGGAATACAGTCCAAGAAAAATAGACATAACTCAATATACCGTAAGTTTATTCTGTATGTGAAATCATTTTAAAAATTCCAGGTTTAGTTCCCAACATTTCTGTAATGATCTAGAAACTATGAAATGTCAGCCAGTTAGGAAAGTAATTGAACTTGATGGCGAAATACTGGTATGTGGCTGCAGTATCTTTTCCAATTGTGCATATTAAAACTCTAGAAAAGGTGAAAAAGAAACAGTCAAACTTTAAACTTCAAAATATTTCTTATTCCTCCTGTAAGTGTTGAATTTTCCAAGTTAAGCGCTTAATTATTATACATCAGTCTTACCATGCAGAAGATGGAAATAACATCTTGTTGTTCATCACTTATAATAGAAAGCATAATTATTTTTCTATTTTATATTCAATCAGTGTATTATCAGCATCATCAAGCTGATACGAAGGCTGCAAAGCCGGTCACCGGATATTTTCCCTGTTACTTTGTGAACAAAAATGTACCGGCCAATATCTGTGAATTATGCAGGTCCCATTATTTTAACTGTCCATGAATACTTTTTGTAAGATTTCTTGAATATTTTGAAAGGTTTAAACCTTAATTTCCCAACCACAGCTGTGAATTCTCTTGTGGTTGCTGTAGATAGATTTGATAAATGCTGCTAATATCACCTCGTGATCTAACAGTGCTCCGACTTTGGTTGTAGGCCTTGATGAATAATTGCTGTTGTTCTACTCCAATGACTGAATTAAGTTGTTCTCTAGTACAGGGTTCATACTTTCATTATTTTAGCCAATCAGTTTATAATAGTAACCTAAAGACAGTTTTCCCCTCTCTTTTTGCTTTGAGCAAATAATATTTCTCAGTTTCTTAATTTTTTTACGCTATATTGTTCAAGTGTATGAAGTGATGGAGAAAAGAATAACTAATCCACCTGCATGCTGCCAAGAGACTCAATTATTTAACTTAGTTATTCTTATTGTGCCTATTAATCTGAGGCGTTTTTTCATGATGGGCTTACATATATTCACTAAATAAGAAGTTTCTTACTTTTAACTCTACACTGGATTTTTTTCCAATGAGATGAATTTCTAATACCTCAATCTTCAATTGATTTGACAGATAAATGCAGTGTAAGTTTTCCTGCAATATCTGATCATGTTCCAGTAACACTATCAATTATTATAAGAAAAGAATTCACTTTTTAAAAAACAAATTAAACATGATTGTGAAAAAAATTTAAGAATTTGGTGAACATATTTTTTGAAATGCTGTTAAGAGTGCTTACAATTATTGCATGTTTCATGGAAAAGAGCCTTGGTGGTGCAGTGGACTAAAGTGCTGTTAAATAAGCACTTAGCTGCCAGCTGCCTGCAATTACTGCGAATTCAAATCTCACCAGGCTCAAGGTTGACTCAGCCTTCCATCCTTCCGAGGTAGGTAAAACGAGGACCCGGATTGTGGGGGCAATAAACTGACTTCATATAAAAAAGAACTCCGCTGGGGGGGGGGGCAAAAGCCCTACTAAGCAGGTATATTCAAAAGTTTGACAGCTATTGCTTAACGCATTGTAAGCCGCCCTGAGTCTCCGGAGAAGGGCAGCATATAAATCAAACCAATAAATAAATAAATAAACAATAAATAAATAAAAGAATAAAGAATAAAATAAAGAATAAAAAATATAAGAATAAAAATTCTAAAGAAGAAAATTTGGAAAATAAAGTTAAGGAACTTTATGTTTGCTAAATTAAAACTTAATTCCGTTTATATGTTGGGTACAAATATTCACTGAATCACATAAAAGAAAGGTCAGGGAAACATACTTGGAAGAGACTTTCAAGCCCAAGCCCAGGGAATGATTGATTGTTTGTTTGTTTATAAAATGTATATGGCTGCCCACTCAATTTTAATGACTAGGCATAAAAAAATAAAAAACCCAATATAAAAAGAATAAAAACTATAACCCCCCCCCCCAGGCCTCTGGTGACAACAAGTAATCAAATAAGCCACTTGATGGGCTCCATTTCCACTCTGGATTTGTGATAGGGCAAAAGAGTGACAAAGTGGGGGCCAGTTTAATCTCTGCAGGGACGAACTACCCCAAAAAAGGCCCTTCTCCTGGGTCCTGCCAGATGCAATTCCTTAGGCAGGACCTGCAACATTCCCTGTCTCCCTACTCTGGTGGGTGGATTTAACTGGGAAGAGCTGGCCCTTCAGATACCTTGGTCCCAAGCCATGTGGGGCTTTAAAGGTGATTACTGGCACCCAGAATTACACCAGAAGCAAATTGGCAGCCAATGCAGCTCCTGCATGAGATGTAACACATGTCTGGGTCTGCACAAATTCATGTGGGTCACTGCATTTTGAACCAACTAGAGCTTTTGGATGCTTTTAAATGGCAGCCCCATGTAGAGTGCATTGAAATAGTCAAGACAAGAGATGACTAGGGCATAAGTGACAATGAGCAGGGATTGATTCAAGAAAGGGCATAACTAACGCACAACTCACAGTTCTGGAAAGGCCTTTCTGGCTACAACTTCCATCTTCTCCTCATGCAGGAATCATTAGTCTAGGACAGGGGTGTCAAACTCAAGGCACGCGCACCGGATCCAATGCAGAGAGGAAAGATCAGGCCAGTGTAGCTTCGGCCCGGTCTACCAATGCAAAGAGGAAACATGCCAGCAGTTTGGGGAGTGGCGTCAAGCTGGCCATGCCCACCTATTTGGCCACACCCACCCAGTTGGTCATGCCTGCCCGTCCCCCCTAAGTCAACCACAGCCCTGATGCAGCCCTCAATGAAATTGAGTTGACACCCCTGGTCTAGGAGAACCCCCATATTATGCCCTGGATATGTCTAGGACAGTGCCACCCCATCCAAGACCAGAGATGGCAATTCTCTGTGGATCAAAGAAACCCAAACCCAGAACCACTTGGTCTTCCAGGGTTCAGTTTCAGCCTGTTGCTCCCCATACAGCCCTTAACAGTCTCCAAGCACTGCAAAAGGGAGGTCACAGCATCGCTTAACTCACCATGGGTCAAGAGATATAGCTGGGTGTTTGAAATATTACCACCTGGCAAATGGTACAGGACAATAAAAACAAGGACAAATAGGCTGAAAAACAGCTTCTATCCCAGAGCAGTAACTATATTGAATTCTACTATATAGTGCAATATTAATGCAATATCAGGGCTTTTCAATTCAATTGTAAAGAATGTGAAGGGTATGTGTTTTGTTTTTGTTTTTATGTATAATGTGCACTGAAGATGGCATTTAATTTCATTGTACAAGATATAATGACAATAAACTAAACTAAACATGCCTTGAGGAAATCATTAAATGTGCTTTGCTATGTCCACAGTTCCCACTCCGGTCTGACTCCTAGGGGGCGCTATGCTGTTCGCTGATTGGCTGTTCCATTAGACAGCCAGGTATAAATAGCCGTCTGGCGCAAACTCGACTGTTGCTGACAGCTGAGCGGGAATTTGTGTTAGCAGCCGCTCTGGCAACCTTGTTAGCAATAAATATTACTGTTAGCTTTCGTCTTGCCTCAGTTCTTGCCCCCTTGTTCTCAGTATCGAACATGCCTTCTATCTCCCCAAATTTATTTTAATATTGAAAATATTGGTTCTCTCCTATCAAGCAATCAAAAGCTGTTACGAGCATAAAAGCAGTGGAGTTGAACTCCTGTTATTCATTTTTATTATTATTAAACTTATAAGTCACCCATCTCACCTAAAGGCGACTCTTATTATTATTGCAAATTATCAGGTGATTCAATTAACTAGAATAAATCTCATATACTTCTAATAGGCTATACAGATAGTCTTCGATTTATGGCTATAATTAGACTTATAGGAATTGGAATTTTGGTCATAAGTCAGGGCAACCATTAAGTGAGTCACCATGTGAACTGACTCAATTTTACAACAGTTTTTATGACGATGATAAAGCAAGTTACCGCAGCCTTAAGCAAACCACATGGTCATTAAGGAAATCCAGCATATCCAATTGATATTTTGGGCTGTTTTCTGCTGGAAAACAGCAAAACAACCATTGCAAATTGTGTGACCATAGGAAGCTGTAACCAGTTGTAAAGTGACCAAAATGTAGTCACATAACTGGTGGGGAGCATAATGTTTTATGATGATCAGAAATACCCTGTTTCCCCGAAAATAAAACATCCCCTGATAATAAGCCCAGTTGGGCTTTTGAGCGCATGCGCTAAAATAAGCTTCCCCAAAAAAATAAGCCCTCCCTGAAAATATTTAAACGCAGAGCTAGAAATCAGTAAGACAACAAGATGAGCCCCATCTTGCTCCACGCACCCCAAAATAATAAGACCTCCCGGACAATAAGGCCAAGCACTTATTTCGGGGTTAAAAAAAATATGAGACAGGGTCTTATTTTTGGGGAAACACAGTAATTTAAGGCCATAAAGCACCTTTTCTGAGCTGACATAAGTTCAAACATTTGTTAAGTGACTGAGGACTGTTTGTAACTATGAAAACCTGTAACAGTTGAAATATTACCGGATGATTGAATTCTTTTAAATACCTTGAAATAATTATCCCACAAAAATTATGGTTAGTCTAAAATATTTCATATTTGTTTTCTATTAATAGTAATATAAATAAATGGTTAAAACTTCCGGTGAACCAATGGAAAGAGATAAATATTACTATTATTGTTATCTTATACTTTTATGCTACAGAAACTCCTTTAAGTTATTTTGTGCAGTTTATGAGTTAAGAATTATTTTACGGAAAAGACAAAAATCCATGTTTTATTTATTTCTTTGTTTATTTGTTTAAACAATTTATATGGCCACCAATCTCACAACTGTTCCTCTGGGCATTGAACAAGAAATTAAAATCATAAAACAGTGGAACAAACAATAAAAGAGAAATATCAGTCACAGACACTCAATATATCATATGCCAGAGGTCTGGAAAAAATTGTTCCATTTTACAAATAATAAGAAAACAACAGCCAAATTAACCAAGTATGTATGATTCACATACCAGAACAAATGCCCAAGAGAACAACCAGGTCTTTAGCATTTGACAGAAGGCAAAGACTGTTGGAGAAGGAATATTGTTTCATAGGGCAGGTGCTGTGACAGAGAAAGCAATGAGATGGCATTGCTTAATGTAAGAGACCTAGAGCACTTAATGCTTGGTGGGGACAGCAGAAATAGACAATCAGGCAAATAGTTATTCAGCTACTATTCAAAATTATAATGGCACTGAATGAAGGAACTTATGACTGATCCTCAAAGTATGCATCTCAGACCTTGTGTATAGCATAAATTCAAAGCATGAATAAACCAGGAAACTGTAAATTTACAGATAATATTAAGCTTAGTAGTCTCAGGCTATAAACAAATCATGGTTTAAAATAGTAGCTACCAATTATTTACTAAGTTCCATTTATTTACAAGTCAAATTCTGTCCAAATAAACAATGTTTATTTTTCATTGTACTTATATCCCACCTTTTGTTTAGGAATTCGAGGTCATATAAATACCATTATCTTCGTCTATTGTTCCCCATAACATCAAGCTATGAGATAAGCTGGGGCTGAAAATAGAGTAGAACCCCACTTCTAGTCCAACCTTCTAACCATTACACCACACAGGCACTCATGTTATGTTATGACTTTCTACAACACGTGAATGTAGCTGTGGTATGAGGAAGTAACCTTTTTCTGTCCTTTTGTTCATTTGTTCTTATATGGGGGGGTGACAATTTTCACTTTCCCTATACTATGATTAATCTCCATGTACAATAGAGGAAAAGAAAAGTTTTCAAGTAGTGTATTTCCTACTAAAGCATATTTTCTTTCCCTATAGAAAATGTGCTCTAGTTATTCATTACATTCTTTTTTCTTGCATCTTTTCCACTCATATGATACATTTGTTTTTCAGAAGGAAAAAGTTGTAAATATGGCAGCATCAGCATAGAAATACGATACTGATCATTTATGTTAAAAACCTTTCTTAACAATTATATTAAATTTTCCTGATGTTGAATTCTTAACACTTTAAGCTTTCCATGTGACTTCTACATCCTTTGTAAATCTCAGTTGCTATTTTATTGTCTATCAACTTCCTTTGGGAGATATTATTTTCAAAGTTCTTCACTATCTCATTTGCTATTCATTCTACTTGGAGTTGGGTCCATCAAAAGAAATATAAAAAATAGAATGCCGTAGTGATGGGCCGCTAAGAAGTAAGAATGGTAAAACAAAAAGAAATGGGATTAAGAATGTAACTTCAGCTGAATTACCCAGTTCGTCTAGTGGCTAAGAGAAATCTGTGGTGATGCAAGACTTCTTTTAATTCTTTCTCAATCCTTCTTTGTGAGTGTTTGATTTCCCTATGTTTGTTTGTTTATAACTAACTCTATGTTGCCCAATCACTAGATCCTAGAAGAGTTTTGTTAATTAAATTGTAATTTTTCTATTTCCTTTTTAAAAAGCTGGAATCCCTTTAAATAATCTATTGCGCATACTGTTTTTGGACTTGCTGTTTTATTACAAAGCGCATTGTTTTTTTTAACAAATCAAAACTTTCACATTGAACTACCATTACAACTCTTGCCTGGTCCAAGTAATTGCTTAATTTTTAATTTAGCTAGTTCAGAACTTCATTGACATAGCTATTCAAATAACCTTTCTGAAAGAAAGTGTCCATGCATCATAGCTCCCTGGTAGACCACCCTCCTCCAAAGAGGGTTAAAGCGACAAAATTAAAAGACCACACAGGGATTACATCGAAACAACTTTTCTAGAGAAAAGCTTTTAACATTTTTAGACTCCAGCTAAGTCATAGCATCTATTGAACCGAACTTCAAAGTGTTTTCTTCCCTTTTTCTTTAGAAATCAGATGGTTTTGCCTGAACTAGTAATTAAAACTACAACATAGCAATAAAAGCAAAATTGTTAATAACACTTCTTCTGCAGCTGACACTAAATATCTTTAAGTAATTTTGCTTCCAGCATCTGCAAAAAAACCCTGTTACTACTTGAAAATTTAGAAGACTCCAAAAGCTGCCGGTACATTTTTATTTCCATTATCTGTCATCTGTATTGCATCAATATCAATACTTATATACAACATACAACACATTTATACAAGCAGCTACCCATAGTATATTAAAAAATGTTGAAACTAGTTGAAAGCTCTATTAGTTAACATTTTCAATACTATCAGCCTTAGTTCTGTCAATTTTTGAATATTGTCATCAAGAGAACAAAAAAAATGCATACCAAGAAGCTGGATGCATACACTGTAGATATTTTGAATTCATCCAGGAAGACAATGCTTCTATTTAACTTTCCATTTCCATTGGAATTCTTAATGAGTATGTTTTACCATTGTGTTCTATGAAACATTGTTTATTCTGTTTGCATGTTTTACAAGCAATCTTCCTTCATCTAAATGTCATTTTTTCTGTCCGTATTTTTAAAATATGCTTCAAAAGCCACTATTTGAAATGTGTACTAAGCTACAATTTTCTCCAATATAATTATTCTGATGCTATTCAGTGCTATGCTAATTACAATTGATATTCAGTAAGCAAAGATTAGAAAATTTTGTTGAAGATTGTCATAGGCATATAAACACAAATATATAAATTTATATTAACAACAGTAATAGTATTTTATTATGCTTAGACTGACTAGAATTCAGCAAATTAATAACAGATGAAACAGAGTAAAATAGTATTGTTTTTAGCTAACCCATTAATACAATCAATATCTGCATGGTTTTACAATATAGCAAATTTTGTCCACGTTCATATAACTATATGTTCACTAAACTATATTTGTTCTGATAGTAACAGCTGCACATAGGAAAAATCAGAATTGCCTGGGTACTTGGTTAAATAAGAGTGATGAGGTAAACCTCCATCCTTATAAAAATGTAGTATATCAAGATATGGACTATGAATTCAATACACCTTCTCCTCAAGATGTATGGAATTTTTTCCCCTTCCTCCTTAAGAATTGCCTTAAGGAGGACATTAAAATATGCTAAGGTTAGCACTCTCTGGAGTTTAGGGATAATTATATAATGGAGGTATCTCCCTGGCCTACAAAAAGGAGAAATGTATAGCAGTTTTCCATATATCTTGTAGAAGATTTTAATATTCTGGATATTAATAATATTATTTTCTCCAAAATTTGGGAGAAAAAAAAATCATATTGTACTTGTGAGACCAGTGGGGGGAAATGCCTTAGGAGCTGGAGTTCAGCAAAAGTAGAAAGATCAGAGAAGTTCCTTCCCATCCATTGTCAGGAAGAAAAGCAAGATACGTATGTCTCTTTATATGATGCATGTATGTATCTGTTGGGGATTTCCTTTCTCTTTTTCCATCATGTTTATAATAAACACTGATCACATATTATGCTATGATAATACTAGTGATTAAATACACAGCATATACCAGTATACAGTGACTTATATGAAAATGAAATAGGCATGAAATTAAAGGGCATGATGCTCATACATATAACATAATTCTGACCTTATTTAGTTCTCTTGCTCCAAATAGGATTCTTTTTGCTCTTTCTGATTTTAACAAAACTTCATGTTTCATTATCTGCTTTAATTTGAACCATTGCTAATGTGGGTAAGATACGTCTTAATACAGAGAGGAATCCAAATCTATTTTTCACATCATAGTTAAGAGAGAATATTAATTTTATTTATTAATATAATTTACATATCACTTCACTGTGATACATCTTTAATTAAAGCAGGTCAAATTGATTTGTATCAGATATGTACTTATTTACTTATATATTAAATTTCTATGCTGCCCATCTCACTGATAAAAAACTCTGAGCTGTATGGTATAAGGGGAAGGAAACAATAATACAAATATTTGTATTCAGCTATTAAGCAATCCGTAGCATCTTGTTTTTAAACTGTTGTGCATTTCTGTTAGCTTTAGTTAAATTCAGCTTGCGTTTCCTCCCCCCCTTTCTCTCCTCTCTCATGGAGTCTAATGTGTTTTTTTGCATAAGCTGTCATTGTAAAAAGGTGGGATGTCAATTAAATTATAATGTCACAGGGGATCTTGAACTCTTAAAATTAGATAATGCTTAGGTGTCCTCAATTTTGATTCTCAAGTATTGATTTAAAGGCATTTATGGGGCATACAACTTGCACTATTTTACTGTGTCCTTTGAGACATTTGATTGGGAATTTCATTATGGGTATTAGTATCTCACTTTAAACTTCTGATTTTTTGAACTTTTGATATTTCCATTTATAGAACAGGGGTTTTGCTCACTGTGACAAGAAGTAATTCAAGAAAAAGAGGAATAGGTTTTAATGTTGGCATCTGTGCACAGCCACTGTTGGCAAACATCCACCTAGATTGGTGGCCAGGAACAATGCAGTTGGAGACTTAAAGTAACATAGGTGGGTCACAAGGGAGGGAGCTAATCAGTTGTGCAGGTGGTTCAGGTATCTGCTTTTCACACAGATAATTAATGTGTACAAGTAGCTGCTAATTGCACATTTCAGGAATGATTTATGAGGGAGCAGAGGGGAAAGAAGAACATAATCTAATTTCATTCGGAACCTCTGCCATTGATACAATGGTATCAGCACAGCTGTGAGTTGGGACATGATTAATGAACAGGGAGTAAACACACCAGTATTATAAGGAGTGTTGTTTTCAATGGCATGCATGCCAAAACTGAAAGTGGCTTAGACAGCAAAGGGCCAATTATGTTACATGTTCATTTGCATGTCAGATTCACCACCAGTTGTTAGGTATGGAATAATGGGGAGGAAGGGGATTTATTGTCCATCAGGATATTTCTTGGATTGAAATATCCACTAATTTTGAATGCAAGCTTATGCATCAATTTTCTTAGTGGACAAAATATTCTATGTATAAATATTAAAAATGGCTTACAACATATAATTCTGCTGGTTCTATTTTGGTGCCTTCCTGAGATTGCTACAATCTCATATGAGTGTAACATTTTGTTCTATTAACCTGGAGAAAACTGATTAACTGTCTCAAAGTTGCTGAATAGAAATATTTCCCGGGGGTGCGGTTGTGAACAAAAATTTCAATTTTCACATCTTCCTCCTCCTAACCTTTACTTTTATTACTAAATAATAAAATGACTGGAGATTGTTTATCAGAAAGTGCAATGTTTCTGACATACTTTACTTTTGATATACCTTGTTTTTAAAAATCTGATCTAATCTTTTTTATCACTGAAGTCATGCATTCTTAAAAACATTTAACAGGGTAATTTTTGATGCTGAGGTGGTTGTTTTTTTCTCAGCATGTTACTTTGAAGTAACTTTAAAATTTACTTTAAAATTTACTTTAAAATTTACTTTAAAGTAAATTCTTTAAACTTTAAAGAATTTCCAGCAAACTTCATTATTTTTTTCTATGTTTAGCTTTTAGCAAAATCTCAAAGCCTAATTACAACATAGCAATTCAAAATGTTCCCAACTATTTTTATTTTTAAGCAGAACAGAACTTCTGTTTATTTTAATGTTGTCTTCTGATTTTCTTCCATTAGCTTTTGGAATTTGACAAAGAGCTGTCAGTCTTTAAGGACAAATTATATGAACTGGACATTTCATTTCCTCCCAGGTAAGAAAGAGAGACAGAGAGATTGTTTATTTCTTAACATCCTGATCCTAAATAGCCTTGAAATATAGTAAACTAATTTCTTGGTCATTATAGGATTTTTGTTACTGGGTCTATGAAGGGATGTGATTCCATCTCAAGATTTCAACTTTTTTTAATCAAAACCAAAATGTACTTTTATATATCTATATTTGGATATGTCATTTCTTATGTAAATATAACTAGGAGTAAGTTCTATGGGACGTTTTGCTGAATATAAATTACAGATGACCACATAACATTCTTATGGTTTTCTTTTCTAGTTTGTTTATTGTATATTTTCGTTGTTTGCTTTTGTCTGCTATTATATTCTTAGAATAGTATGAGAATAGAATTGTTTGCTTACTTGTTTGCTTCTGTGCCTTCAAGTCAGTGTTGATTCCTGACAGCTGCCTGGATTAGTCCCTCCAGTGTTGTAGAGCACATAAAAATACTGAACATCCATTTCTTGTTATCGAGAAAAAAAAAGAAATAATTTCCAAATCACAGGGAACAAGGTTCTATTCTGTTCTGAGTCAATCGTACTCTGCCCTGAGTATAATCTGTCTAATTCAAGGCACCATACTTTAAGATGAATTCATGCAAACTGTTCAATAGGAGGAACTGGAAAAAAGTCCAAATTACAGTAATGAAGTTTGGAATTAGGAAGAAGACAGCGGAAAGAAATGAAAGTATTCTTGAAGTTTCTGGAAAGGATCACATAGAAATTGGTCTCTCTTGTTTCAAAATCAAGACATGAAATAATGCTCTTGAATTAATGGAGAACAAATTCCAGTCTAACATTGAGTGAAACTTCTTAACAGCAAAACCAATTATCACATTAAACTTGTAGGCTCAACTGTAAGTGTTCATGAAGGAGTAGAACAGCCGCTTGATTGAGATGCTTCCATTTGCATTGAGTAAGGAAGTAAACTGATACATATGGCTGTTTTCATCTTTAGGAATATATAGGAAAGGATAAAAAGAACCTGTTTTGTATCCAAGGTTGAACAGTATATTCTGAAAACTCACTGTGAATATACAAACAGTTTTTATAGGAATAATATTTCATTTGTAGAGTGATCTGTCCCATCAAGGTCATCAAGTTCTAACATTAGGTTTTTATTTAGCTTTATATTTCAAGTAGTTTATTTTATCTTCCTTTTTCCCTGTGTTTTTCAGTTGTTATTTTTATTGTTTGAAATGTTAATATTGATCGTCTTGAAAATATAAATTGCTGGGTACTATATGTATAACATTGATCAATAAATAAATTATAGTGTAAATAGATGATTAGTATAATTATGTCCCAAAGTTAAAAGGTAATTTCACAGACAAGTTGTAACACTAAGTGTGAATAGCTTAAAATTCATCAGATTAATATCTTAAACATTTTCTATAATACATAATTTGTATTATCAATTTATTAATTTCTTCTCCTTCCAAATTATATTAATAGTTTTTTCAGGGAAGAGAGAGATTTATAAATTATTTTTAAAAATGATACATGAAAAGGAACAAAGGATAAAAGCATGAAATACAAGTCAATAGACAAGGGATATAAAAATAATATGCAGATTATAGTTTTCCAAAGTAACATGATTAATTTTGAGTAATTGAATATATTGTATTGTTTTAAAAGACTAAAGTTTCTATTAAACTCAAGTTAAGCATGAATAACAAAACTCATGATCAGCACAGTGTAAGTCACCAAGTATAAAATATGAAAAATTCAATCCATATTACCGAAAGTGTATTCTGATTTAGATATCAAATAAAATTGATGTATAGAATTTATACGTCGACCTCAGTTTTTGAATGTGGTGCAAATCCAATTTTCAGTTTAAACTGAAGTCTGTTGGATTTACTTTTACAATACAAAGTTATTGCAGACATCGAAAAATATTCCCACAATTCAGTTAGTTGCTTTTCCGTTGAGAAAAATCAAATGGCCTCAAATTAATAAAATAGTTCTCAAGACTGCTTGAATTCTTTATAACAACTATTCTTTCAGAAATCAATTTATGAAAGCAATGCAAGAATGAATTGGATTTTTCAGACATTTTCATTTATGTTTTAAAATGATTCTTTATGCAAAAGCTGTGCATGTGTGAGAGAGATTCTAAAGAGAAACCAGAGGATAGTAAAGTATGTGCTCACAATAATATAGTTATTAACATTAATAAGGGGTGATATTGGATAGTTTATGATTGCATCTCCTCTGTGCCTGACACATAGGTGCTAATAATTCCCAGTGTCCATTCTTATATTCACCTGAAAAGATCACCATTGCCTTGAAAAAACTAGTGGTAAACAAGAATTTTCCCATCTGATATCTGTGCTTTGATAAGAATCCTACTTTTTCTCTGGGAATTTTAATTATAGGCAAGGTCACATCAGCATCAATTTAATACTAAGCTATACTTGCTATTAATAGGGATCTTTGTTGTAGTATCTGAATTTCATGGAATGTGCAAAGCTTCATTTTTCACATATCCCCACTACCACCAATCTCAGAGTTTGGAACATTTGGCAGTGGCAGCAGTGGTGGAACAGGTGGCGGAGGCCATGACACTCATTTTCACACTAGGACTGAAAATGGAACACACTCAGCCTCCGCTACATTCTTGCCCACTGCTGCTGCTAAACCACCCGAACTCTGAACGGTCCAGAGCTCGGGGCAGGGGTGGAAAGGGGTGTGAAAATGGGAAGCTCCCGGCTGGCACCACCACTCTGCACTCTGCTCGCTCACTTGCCCAGCTTTCCCTCCAAATGCCTGTGGCGAGTTGTGTTCGCAGTGAATTGGTTGTGCTGAGTTTGCCCCATGATGAATTGGTTGTATTGATGGTGGTGAGTTGGCAGAGATGAGCTGGCGGTGGCAAGCTGGGGGCGGTGAGCTGGCTGTGCAAAGCTGTCCTTGAACAGAGAATCAATATACTCAATATAATATATTATATAGTATACTGATTATACTATATAATCAGCCTCCATTGTTTAAGCATAATCTGCATATCTTTTTCAAGCTCATCTTTTCTCTCTACATTCCCTGAGTAATGGGAAGATTAGGCAGTCTTTGAAATCTAATTTAAATAGATATCTAAACAAATGAATGAATTTTCAATAGTAGAAACAAAGAATTACAGGGTGATATGACAGGAAAAGAGCATTGCCAATCTGCCTTTCTGTGTCTTGACTGTTACTTGACACATTTAGTACTAGTCTTTTGGCAATAAATAAAAATTATTGTTATATTATCTTGAACTAGTCATTTTATCTTTATAAATATTAGCTGACTATATATACCATAGTATGTTATAATATATGCTGTACAATATATGTGGCATGTAACATAGACTCACACTATTATCTGATTATGAATTACAGAGCTTGGTTTATAAGAAATTAATGGGTGGATAACCTGTCTACTGGTATGATGTTATGCAGAATGATTTGGGTTCTTGTAAATCCAAATGGTATTCAAATACCAAACACAGAATATTTTTTAAAAAAGACAGATAAGGATATAGGAAAGTTGCCTTTAAAATGATTTAGTTATGCTTAGTTAAGATGATTCGGTTATATTTTAATTTAATATTGTTTCATCTAACATATCTCTCATAAACATGATGCAGCCAAGTACTTTTTAAGGTCCACGGAATGACCTTAAAATGAAAGATAAATCCTTCAAAATATTCAAATATGCCTGGATTGCTATGTATGTTTTTGCCTGCATTTAAATCAGCATTTCTCAACTCAACAACTTTAAGATCTGTGGACTTACAGCATGTGTTGAAGTCAAAGATCTTAACATTGTTGAGGGTTAAGAAATATTGATTTTAAATGTTAAAATTTCTGAATCATATATTGCTAACTATGTATTAAATACCCTCAATTACATAGATTATTTCCCAAAAGTAGCTCAGTGAACAAAATGAACAGAGCAAAGTGGAACAGAAATGGATCACTCTTGGGGTTTAGAATGCCTGCCTTCATAAAGTGGTTATATTACCGAAAATTAATCCTTTGACAAACATAAGGATGCATTTTAAAATTCTGTTGTTTAAATGCTTTTGGTTTATGGTCATTCTCTACCCAGAAGTTTGTATTATTGTTTTTGAAAAGAATTGTTGCATTGTTTAGTTATTGTCCAAAATTATCTTTGTTAATCATAGCAAATGTGATAGTGGTGCAAGCCAAAAAAACAACTTTATCATATTCAGAAATTACTTTTTTTCCTATGATGATTATGAAGTATTAAAAAGGATTTTAATGTGTCACTTACAAAGTAATTTCTGTTATCAAGGAACCCTCTTTTCATATTAATGATGATAATCTTCTATTTCACTTAATAAAGTAATTTGGAAACTACATGTAATTTGTAGCTGTCTTGTCCACGGTTCTTAAGGCAATATAAGGCAATCAAGTAATTAACATACGTAGTGAGCCCTAAACTAATGGTCATTAGCATCCAATTTTGTGTCTAGAAAAAAAAATCAATTTTCCAAAGTAGTATTCCAAATGGCATATACTTGTTTATTTCTATTTTTGATTGTAAAACATAACAGTAATGGATATGCAGTGATTTATTTTTAGATGTAACAACTATTTGATTATCTAGGACATTGGTTCATATATGAATAACAATTCACAACCAATTACTTTTACATCTGTCTAGTCTGAACTTCACATTCATCCAAAAATTGAAGCAGAAATTAGCAGCATTTTCATAAATATCACTAAGAATGCATTTCATTCTAATGCATATTTTTAGAAATGTTCAGTTGTTCCAATCAGGTTTAGATTTACATTTGTAAGAAATAATTTAAACTCTGTATTGTTCATAAGTTTTTCCTCAAATTATTATTCTGATGTTTCCCAATTGACATCCATCACACATGAATTTGTAACTTTTCTATACAATTTTTCAAACCCTAGTGTTCCATATGAAAGAAAAGAGAAATGCATAGCTAATAAAGATCATGTATATAGTGCTATTTCCATTATCTAAAAAAGAGTCAGTTACTACATCCTTTACATCTCCTGTCATTCCATTTCTGGTGTATGGGGATGGGATTGAACTTTTTTTTACTTTTATTGAGCTTTTTCAGGGTTAGTTTATGTTAAGGAACAAAATAAAGCCTTAAGCTTTGCAGAGAATTAGAAATAACCTCATAAATGAACAAAAACACTTGGACCATTTTTTTTCATTTGGGTAGTTTTAGATAATTTTGTCATTTTCTGTCTCAGCTTTGTCCTGTTTTGTCATTAACAACCCTTCCCCAAATCCAAAGACTGAGAGAGAAAGAGAGAAACCTTCTTAGCTCCACTCCACTCAAGTGATGTCATGATTCACTAGTCATGGCCCCAAGACTCCCAAAGATGACACTAGTGCAACAGAGGGCTTTAAAATGAAAAAAGGTGTCTGTGGTGACTTAGACAAGTGGTCTTCTTATTTGTAGGAACCTCTCTGCCTTCATTGCACAAGTGAGATATAATGGTCTAATGCAGTGGTTCTCAACCTGTGGGTCGCGACCCCTTTGGGGGTCGAACGACCCTTTCACAGAATCACCTAAGACCATCGGAAAACACATATTTTCAATGGTTTTAGGAATAATTTTATGGTTGGGGGTCACCACAACATGAGGAACTGTATTAAAGGGTCACGGCATTAGGAAGGTTGAGAACCATTGGTCTAATGGTTGCCCTTATATTGATCTAGAATAAAGCAGTAATGTACATCATTATAGGTAGTCCTTGACATAAAATCACAATTGAGCCTAAAATTTCTGTTGCTAAGCAAGGCAGTTGTTAAATGAGTTTTGCCCCATTATATGACCTTTCTTGCCACAGTTGTTAAGTGAATCTGGCTTCCCCATTGACTTTGCCTGTCAGAAGCTGGCAAAAGGTGATCACATGACCCAGGCACTGCAACCATCATGAATATGAGTCAGGTTCCAAAAGTCTGGAGTTTGATCACATGACCATGGGGATGCTGCCATCATCATAAGTGTGAAAAATGGTCATAAGTCACTTTTTTCAGTGCCGTCGTAACTTCAAACGATTACTAAATGAACTGTTGTTAAGTCGAGGAGTACCTGCAGTTGAAAAGTAACTTAGCTCATTTCATATGGCCAAATAGTGAACATTTTCAAAAGTTCAGTGCTAAAACAGCTTATCTATGTGGGTGTTCACAGAAGAACAAGTGATTTAAAGTGCATCATTGACATTGTCATGCATATGACATGAATTATACAAATGACATGATACTCCTAATTTGTGCAATGAAGTCATAATTTCTATACACCTATTGTGAACATGCAGAAACTTATGACAGCTGGCTAAACAATGAAGCTTCAGCTAAATGTAATATAGTCTTGCCTGACGAGTGAAATTGGTTAACAGCTTCAGAGCAGAGATAGGATATCAAATTAATCTCAAGTTGTGTCGTCATTTTTCCAAACGTATTAAATCATAATTATTTATTATTTACCAAGAGCTTTCTGGTTTTATACCAGTATGCATAAAAGAAGAAGCAAATGATGCGATTGTTCAACTTTTTCCCATATGTGAGCTGAGAACTTCTCTCTTCTGCTGAAAGTTGGCACTCAACAACGTGCTTGCTGGGCATATCTTGATTTCATTGCATTTGCATTTTTGCCAGCCAGACAATTGGCACAGTCTACCTGCGGCTTGTTGGAGTCGGAACCAACTTGCCTGACACCTGAAAAGTTCTGTTTTCAGGAATCTCATCTGCAGCAAAATTAAAGTCTTTATTTCGTTTCTAATGTACTCTTATTTTGTACTATGCTAGTTACAACACACTGTCATTCTTTTGAACACTGTAGGTTCTATCAGCTGCCTGACACCTTGACATTCAGCAAACAGGAAGCTAAGGGTGAGCTAGAAATAGGTATTTGGTAGACTATAATCACTAGGAAAGGCAGTAGGTGTGAAAAACAAAATAAGGACATTGTGGTTAGCCACGATACAGGTGGGCAATTGTTAACTTTATCACCTCTCTCCATTAATTATAATTATTCTTGTAGCTGTTGTATGGAGGAGATAGGAGCTGACTTACCAGGGGTTCACACCCACCTACAAGGTTTGCTTTAAGATAAGTATGCATGCACAGTAATCTCATGTATTAATCATTCTCTTAAAGTGACCTGTTCTTGTTTGTCATTGCATTAGGCTGTCATGTAATTTACTGCTTGGACATATGTTCATGTCTTAGATATCTTCTCTCCTCTGTAATTTTGTTTCCTCTCAGCAGACCCCCCTCTGAGCTAACAGTTTCTTTGCCCTGACACTTAGAAGAAAGAATAATAGGTCAAATCTCATCCATGCTAGAGATTTTCTTTCCACATTTGATTTCTTTGGTTTATTCTAACCTATGCATATTTTTGAATTGTTAGAATTCCTCTCACAATCTTACTTCTATAACATATTTTCATTTTATTCAACAAAACACAGGACATCTGAAGAGGAATCCAAAAAAGTCAAGATGGCTGCTGTGACTAAACAGTTATAGCCCTGCCATGATCACATGGTTGCAGCTGCCATCTTAACTTTTTCTGATTTCTCCTCCTGATGTCTGTAATTTCAGAATATCACAGTTCTTTTTGCTGTGCGTCATGTTGAGCATCAAGCAAAGTTACTCTGAAATACAGCAATTTGTTCTTTCTTTCTTAGAAGGCACTCATTATGTTACTTTAGTTTTCCACTGTTTCCATTACAGCCCTTGATAGTTAAGAAGTACCAATTAGTTAAGTTTAATTCTAAATCTCATTCCCAGGTGAGGATCTGAGATCATCCTTGGTCAGGATCTGAGTTATTGAGATTTATCCTGTATCTTGAACTACAGATAGTCCTCAACTTACAATCAGAATTGAGCCCAAACTTTTCATTGCTAAAGACAGTTGCTAAGTAAGTTTTACAACCTTTCTTGCCAAAGTTGTTAAGTGAATCATAGCAGTTATTAAGTTAGTAACACAGTTGTTAAATGAATCTGGTTTCCCCATTGACTTTGCTTATCAGTAAGTTGCAAAAGGTGGTCACACGATTCCAAGATACTGCAATCATCATAAATACATTCAAATTTCATGCATCTGAATTTTAATCATGTGACTGTGATGGTCATAAGTCACTTTTTTCAGTGTCATCATAACTTTGAATAGTGGCTAAACAAATGGTTGTAAATCAAGGACTACCAGTAATAAGCTCTTCCCATGAGAAAGTAGAGATGGAAAAAATTAGTATTACAAATTGTCCAAAGTTTGTTTAACTTGTAGATTGACTGTGTTGATTTTTACAACAATATTAGATTAGAAAAGTGTTTACTTCTTCTATAAGAGGTAGTATTGTGGGGATTTCCAATAGACATCGTGGCAAGATCAGACTTGAGGAGCGGGTCTCTGCGCTCACACGCTGAGTTCTCCCTGTTGGAGGGCTCCAAAAGGAGCTAAAGACACCCTGTAGGAGAGGTGCCCTGCAGGTCATGGAGAGCTACAACTCTCCTGCTTGACCCAGGGCTTCTTCCCTCTCATCATGACAAGGAGAACAGGCAGCCATCATGGCTGCCGTGAAGCTGGGACATCCGTGGCAACAAAGAAAATGCAGGAACAGGGTAGATGAACAGTGAGAAGATTCCTTTTTTATTTAGACCCCAACTTTAAAAGGAAAAAAAAGAAAAAATCTGGGAAAAGAGATTTTTAGAACTGTTTGTTAAAGTGGCAAACAATTATACAGAGAAAAAAAACAGACCTGAAAGAAAGGAACTAAGGGGAGAAGAGCTAAAGACTTTTTAAAAACATAGAAAATTGGACTTTCAAACTGGGTCGGCATTGTTTTGGAAACACATCTTAAAATGCTGGAACTATCTACTTGAATAATTGACTTTGCTTCTACAAATTGAATTAAAATTGGATTAAAATTTGAAACAACACTGAAGCCTAAACTGAGGGTGCCTCCTACTGTTGAATGGAAAATATACCATACCCCTACAAGCCTGGGAAAGTTTCTGATAAGAGAAATAAGCAATACTCATCTGGAGGACTGTGGTAATACCTACTGTTCTATAATTATCTACTTTATGATTACTGGAGACTCAACTGTAGAAATAAAGCAGACTCTTAAGCAAAGTTAAGTGACTTCTGGTTTTTTGAAAGCTTCCTGAACTATCTAAATGGAACTGATTGAATAATCCTAGAATATAACGAACTACGAGCATTGTACTTTCTGAGGAGCAACATTAGACTTGAATATATTGTTTTGGGCAATTGAATAAGAGTGGGACTTACTGAAATAAGACACGATGCTCCATCAGGGGGAAAAGTGAGATTTCAAAAGAAATGATGTTGATGTTCCAAAGCATTAAGGACACTATGACAAAGAATTACAGGGAGATAAAGAACCTATTGCATGGCATAAATGGGAAAATAGAAAACACTCTGCAACTGATAATGAATGAAGACCAATATTCCAGGAAAGAGAGGAAACAATAGAAAACATGGGAAAAAAGACAGAGCAGACAAATTAGCAAATAAAGCGAGAAGGAGAAGATAATAAAGATAATAATGACTGATGAAATAAACCCAGGGGAAAGTACTTTAAGAGATTTAAAAATAGAATCAGATAAGCAGGAAGATACTTTTGAAAGGGAGAGAGTGGCCTGGGTAGATTCTTTGGAGGCCTGGCAGCATAAGAAGATAGAGATGGGAGAAATGTTTAGACTGAACAGTGAAGATACAGCTGTAGATAGAGACAAGGATCCAGAGAGGAGTATGGGAGGCAAGCTAAAAAACAAATAAGAATTGAAATATTAATATGGGGAAGAGATGATGGATAGAAAGGATTTTTTCCCTCTCTTTTTTTTAATGTAATGATGGCCTGATTAAAAACTAGAATAGAGCTAGAAATAAGAATATATACTCTCATATAAAGTAATAGCTAGATGGAAAGATTAGAGTTTGAAAGATGGTATTATTAAGTATGTTTAAATAATATGGTTTGGCACTAGAGTGGCGCATTGAAACATTGAATAATTAAATAATAAAGGACTATATCTTAATATAAACAAGTGTATTAACACTAGGATTAGTAATGGTGACCTGACTAGAAGCCAGAATAGAGGCAGAAATAAGAAATAGGGGGAATATTAACAGATATATTTTTCATACAATAGAATAAAAGCAATAACTAGAGGGAAAGATTAGAGGTTGAAAGAGGGCAGTAATATGTAAACTCAAATAATATTGTGATTGGCATTAAAATGGAACATTATTGAATGACTACTTTAAAACAAATATGTATATTAACACTAGGATTTCATAAGTTTGATTAATGTAACAAATACATTACATTTTGTCCCAAAATAAATGATACCCAGATGCCGCACTGTTGATATTTTTTTTTATATTTATTATATATTCTAAAAATAAAAATCCAAAAAACTTTTTTTTAAAAAAAAGAGGTAGTATTGTACCGGTGTATCTAATGATGTCTAAAATTACTTTTTTAAATTTTTATTTATTTATTTTTTATTTGATTTATATGCCGCCCTTCTCCGGAGACTCAGGGCAGCTTACAATGCATTAAGCAATACTTGTCTTATGATACATATCCAAAAATAAGCCAAGAATTTTAGTGCTAAAATACACTCAAAAACTTGGAGTTGGCTTGTCCATGAATGGGCTTACACATGAGTATATATAGTAATTCAATTGTAAGTCTTGGAATACTATACCATTCCAAGTCTTGGAACTATACTATTTATACAGATCATATTGGCTAGCATTTGGATGCTGTTGAATACAGAATCTTATTTTCTAAATATAATATAGAAATAATAATAATATAATAACATTTCTTGCCCTTTCTATAATAGCCATTGCAACTAAACTGACCCAGGAAAATATATGATATGTCAATGTATTGCATTAACACTCCCAAAATTCCATGCGTTAGTGGTAGATATATTTTTCAATCTGTTCAAGGATATTTTACTTGGGAACAAATAACTTGTTACTTGATAATGAAAGTAAAACCAGTTTTGACCTGTTAGGCAAATAGAAACATCATTTCATCCATGATGCTAAAGCAGCTAATTCTGTAAGGGACAGCTGGATTAGGGTTATTGCAACATAGTAGAAGTCATCTAACTTGTAATGGTAGAAAAATATTTACTGGATCACCTATGCCACTTCAGTCAAATTGAAGGTACAGGTCTATTTAGCGCTACTCAAAAGAATCACTTTCAATGTCTGTGAGAGACTTTATTAAAATACAGTATACGGTCGTAAACCAAACAGGAAGGATTCACAGCGCATATCTTTTCTCTGTTTTTGCATTAAGTACTATATTAAGCTTTGACTCTGTTTACCCTCATTTCCCTTTGCTACTGAATTGTGTGGTTTATATATACACACACCTTTTTTACAACCTTTGACTTTGTTAGTTTAGTCACCATGGTGTTCTAGTATTATGCAAGCAGCAGCTGTTTAAGACGTTGTACCTTAACTTCCATGTTTGCAAGCCATGTTTACCCTCCTGATTTTGACTAAATGAGATACACATCTCAGCCAGTTGGCTAACAGAGCATTAGAAAGGGCTATTATAGTTTTCTAAATGCAAACTAACCAATTTAATTCTAGTAGCTTGGTATCCTGCAGGAGGTGAACCTCAACTATCAGGTGCATAGAATAGACAAATATGTGGATTGTGTGACTATGCTCTTTTTCCTATGGAGGATATTTTTATATTCCAGCTGTTTGGAACTGCTTGCCCCAGACATCTGGATGGAGTCTTCTGGGTGTTCAGAAATGTTTATCTGTAAAACTTTATCTATAATCATCATTTGGACTCAGGATACTAGGGTGGGTTGATGATGGGTTTATAAATATTTATCAGATGTATATATTTGGCTTATGGATATTTTTATTTTGATGCTGTAAAGCACCAGAAATTTTATGAAGTATACCTCCGTGTGTATCTTAGAACGTATCTATTTATTCCATGGATAATATTTAATAGATCTCTATAACAATTACTTTTCTATGCTTTTTCTTACATGAGTTTTTAATATTTCCTTCTTGAGATGTTCAGAATATGTATTCTCAAGTAAGCAGGCTACCCTAACACCTGTCAAAAATTAGGGATAGATGACTTTGTGCTCTGACCTAAATGTGGCTATCAAGAATTCTAGAAGCATTATAAATCTTTTTTTTAAAAAAAAGCTGCTTTTCAGTATTTGTAAACAGTGGTGGAATAGTTCAAATAGTGATTAATCTACTCCCTGTCTGGAGAATCTTCCCTAGTGAGAAGTGATTGCTGCCTCATAAAAATCAACTCAGAAATTTGGGTATTATAGCTGTGAATTGGCAGAGGTATACCTAAAATAAAAACATAGGAGAAGAGAGGCATTTGAAATATTTTAAATTAATAACTTAATTTTTTAAAAGTATATATATTTCTACTTTTGTTTAACTGTCCTGCAGGTTCATGCAGATAAATCCTATCATTGATATACTGTAGGAAAAAGCAAAAGAGCACCTGAGAGATTGTAAATTATTTAGGTCTTGCAGTGTAGCCTTATCTATATCCATAGGAAGAAAGAATGATACTGGACAACCTTGCAGAGTAGTCCAGTGTCATTTTTTTCAGGGAAATCTAATAATGAGAGGTCAAAGCTGATTTGATACAGGAAAAAGCTAAAGATACCCTTGAGAAAAGTTCAACCCCTGGTTGAATGCAAGGCACAACTGTGCAACTTTTTTTGACAATGTTGAAGGGTTATGGCCATCTTTAACAATGTGATTTATTAAAGGTTGAAGAGATTTCTGGTGAATGTTAAGTTCTAAATTAAGAAAGACTGAACATCTTCATTTTCCCTTCCTTCCAGATAGAAGTTTTTTTTTTAATTTCTGAGCAGGTTTTCTCATGTGCTTTGAAGAATCCTATTGGGTTTGTATTTGAGAGAGTTGGGAAACACAATATAGTGAGATGCTGCAAGCCAAACCAAATGAAATTATAGCCTGGGAAAGAAAATTTGTTTGCTTGTTCAATTGATACCCTATCTTTCCCTCTAAAGTGGCACTGAGAAATCCATGTTTCCCTCATCATTATTCCTTGAATTTGTTCCAGTGAGACCTGTATGGAACATAGAACTAGCAATAGACTTCTTTACCGCCCCATTACAGCACTCTCTGGGTGGTTTACAATATCACTACCCCCAACAATCTGGCTCCTTATTTTATTGATCTCAGAAGGATGGATGGCTGAATCAACCTTGAGCCCCATCAGGTTCGAACTCTAGATTGTGGGCAAAGTTTGCTTGTAATACTGTGCCACCAGGGCTCCTAGAACAATTATTTTAAGGGATTTGGTATGTACAACAAATGATATCTTCTTCCCATTATGAATTTATAAACAAATCCATAAAACCTCATAGCAAAAGTCCATTAAAATTACCATAAATAACAGTATATTTATTTTAACCTTGATCAAATAAACCAACATTATATTATTTCCTTCTCACAGTCTTGATCTTTAATCCTTTCAAATAGTGTCCTATTTCTTTCCCCCCCCCCTTTTTTTTTTCTTTGTCCCTTCTAACAAAATTATTCAACTTTTAATAGGTCTCTTTTGTAAATCCAATATAGGAAAGTTATTCAGGTCACTCTTTGTTATTTGTCTATGCCTTTTAATTATTAAGACAGCAGCCTATTCCATTTACATATCCAGTGTAGCATCTTCTTTCATATCATTCTTGTAGCATGTCATTTTTAAATCCACTTTAGATCTGTATCAGTCTTGTCCAGTAAACTTGTTCCTCTTCCATAGATCTATTATAGGCAGATTAAACAATGTTATAACTAATTTGGGGTCCATGCCCACAAATATACTTCAATATATGTTAAATGCTGAAGCATTTTGTTTCATTCTGTATTACTAAGTCACATTTAAGTGTTCTTCTCCTTTAATTGTAGTCTTAATTCCTTCTGTGTTCCTTCACTTCACAGATGTCCAACCTTCAAAGTCCCAGCCTATTATGTTTTTCAAAGAGTTCAAAACAATAACATTTTCCCACAGAAAGGTTTCTAATAATTAATTTTGAAATCTAATTTCAAATCTATCTGGCCCCTTAAGTCCATTTGCAATTTTCCAAAACCAATGTCCAAAGTATATACCGGTATTATTGTTAAGTATTTAAAATATCTTTTGCTAAGAAGTGAAGGAAACTCATTCTTTGCTACAGTTGTCCCAAAGGTTCCTAATACTAAAAAGCAGTTTACAAACAACTCCTATCCCAGGTTGTAAACAAGGCCTTGGTTGGGCTTTCCATCAGATCCTCAGGAAATACCCTAAGTTCTCTTTAGAAACCCGACAGGATAGATCAGTCACTTGGATCTGACCAATTGAACAGGACCCAACTTCCCATAGCACCAGCAAGCAAGAGAACAACCAGACAGTAATCTGTCTTCAGCAATGGTAATATCCTCCAACATCAGATCACATCACAGCTTGCCCTCAGATAAACCACAGATCTAAAATTCAGTCCCCAGTAGGCACAGGCCCTCTGTTATTTGGGACAGGTCCATAGTTGCCACAGAAATCATAAATCCTGTTCAACTGATGACATTCATTCTGTTTGTTATATCTATTGTCACTAATTCTGCATATGGCCATTGTTACTAGAAGACCTTAGGATGCATTAAGAATACCAATTTTACAAACCATATGAACATTAAAAGAAACTTCAGAATACCAGTTTGCAGACTTTATATTAAATTCTTCACAGTTCTTGGCAGGCCTATGAACTATACTTGGAGCATAATACTAGCAAGCTCAGAAAGTTAGTGCTATGAAAAGGATGAGGAATATCAAATATGATGGATTTGAATAATTTCTCATAAAAGAATAGTCTTGTTATGTCAGGTTCATGCACAACTTAAAAGCAGAACTATATTAATAGGCTCTCTGCAAAAGTCAAGCCTTAAATTGCAGACAAAGAGCTTCTGCTTGCAAGAATATTACATCATCAAAGCCTCCTACGAACATTCAGAAAATAAGCTGTACTTCTGTATGGCAGTGAAGCAGCAAATTGAATTCTCATAATATGTTTTGAAAATGAGTCTTGTTAGGTTTGATGAGGTGGAAAAGGTATTGAGTTCACTGGTTTGTTCCAATACGTTCAGTACACTTTAGTTGGCTGTTTGCCACAACTAATCTTTTTAATGGCAGTGTAGCTTGTAAACCCATTTGGTAGAGAGCTATGCATCTCAGTTTTAGAATATCACACCAAGTAGGGTGGTAAATAAGTTTCTCTTCAAGCATGAAGGCATTTGCTGTTTCAATCCCACAAATCTTATTTTAAAACGTTCACCTTGAAAGCCTTGATTTCTTTTTGAGTCTCGCAACAACTAGAATACTTTTCCATATGTATTTAATCCTTATACTTTTATTGTTCTATTTTTCAAAATGTGCCTCTCCCGATTATCCTTAGTTTCCATATAAATTTGCTGTGTAAACACTTGCTAATATAAATAAGTAGCATTCCTTAATGTAAACCCGGATTTAATTTTTATTTATTTGAAATATTTAATTATTTTATTGAAAAATTTAAATCCTTCTAAAGAGTTGCAAATGATAATTAAAATTGTGACACTTTAAATAAAGCAATTCCATTATAAAACCTAATAACAGCAGAGTTTAAAATATAATAGACGGCATTTAACTCAACTTGAAACCATTCACAAATACATCTTTTCTTCCTGTGGTTAATTGAAGATAGTCTAAACTTGAATTACCCTAAGAGTTGTTGGTCCTCTGGATGAAACCCACTGCATTCTTACCTGATAAGCAATGCCATGCATTTTTTTCCTATTGCTTCTCATTCACCCTGTTGAAAGAGATCTTACTGCAACATATATTTTAAAGAAGAAGAAACATCCAGTTAGATTCTCAGGGGCAGAATGTGATGTTGTTGCACAATTTTATTGACAAGATGATCAACAGATGTCTCGTCTTCCTCTGTACATCCATCTTTCCAGTAGTCTACAGTATCCCTGCCTTCCTACACTTCAGTTAAATGCCAGGGTTAACTTCAGTTAACACCTACTGCCATTTCCAACAAGGAAGTTCAGAACAATCACCAAAAGTAATTCAAAGGTGATTTGTCAAGAATCCTAAAAAATGGAGAAATTGACAGAGAAGAAGCCTTATCTGGTTCCATTCATGAAAATTCCACTGTTTAGTTCCTTATCCCAATAACAATCCCATTTTATCATAAAGTTTCATTTAGAGAAGTACCAGGAGCATAGCAGCAAAATACACCCTCTCTTTGCTAATGCTCTACTGAAAAGTTTCTCAAACAGCAAAGGAGGCATCTGGTTACTTAATAAGCTTTTTATATAATATCTGCTTTGACCTTGGGCAAAATATATAGTTATTGCCTAAGGCCAAAACTCTTGCCATCCAATGTCATTAAGAAAAAACTGTTTTATGATTACATTAACTATGGTATTATTATAGGAATTATATAGATATTTGTCCATATTAAACTAGAATTCTGTATTTCTGATGGTGAGAGAGTTTATAGGAATTGGCAATATGGTACCTACCAGAATCTTAATATTTAATAAAAATAGATTTTGGCATGCTGCAGCTCTGAGACTGCTTTGACTCTTTTTTAAATAGCTGAAGGTCTGCTTTACCCCAGCCCAGTAGCCAGGCTGAGCATGCCCTTTCAGCAGCAGGAGCAGTAAGACGACAGATGTCAACTGGGGCACCAGAGCAGTTGGCAGGAGTCCAAAAGGGCAAAGATGTGGGGAGATAGGTGGGTAAAGAGAGTTGAAGGAACCCTGCAGTCAGAAGTGCATGCAGGCTGCAAATACCCTAATTTTGATCACGTGACTGCAGAGGCATTGCAACAGCCATAACCCTGGGGACATTTGTAAGTCCATTTGTTTAGTGCCATTGTAATTTCCAATGTCCTAAGCTAATGGTCGTAAATTGAGGACTACCTTTAGGTTTCTCTTTTAATCTTTACTCCTGCAATTCTCTCGTCTTATACTTCTGTTTAATATTTCAAGAACTAAATGAGCATCCTTGTCTTATCACTTTTTGCACCTCAGAGGGTTTTGTTAGTTTTTCATTAATAATTATTTGTGCTCTCTGTCACATGTAAATCAGTCTTATCTATTTAATAAAATTATTTCAAATTTCATATGTTTCAAAACTTTAAAACCCAGTTCAAATTGTCAAAGGCATTCTCTGCATCTAAGAAAATCAATGTAGATTGTTTTTTCATTATGCTCCAAATATTTCAAAATTTCCCACAAATTTGTAATATTATCCCTTAACTATCTTTTAGATAAAAACCTGCATTGTTCTTCATAAATAAATCCTTGCAAAATTATTTTCAACCTCTCAGTCAAAACCATTGTAAACAACTTATAATCATTATTCACGAATTATACTGGCTGATAGTTTCTTAAAGTCAAATCTTGGCCCTCTTTAGAAATTAATTGGTGCAAAAGACTCAATCTACATGTGAAGACTCAATTAAGCTGATTTATTGCTAAAAGCTTATGCACAGGAATCTTTTCAACTAATGGTTAGCACCTGATTAAAGATGCTAGATAAGAGGAGGTTAGGATTTAGGAGGTTAGGATTTAGTTTGCTTGTGACTATGTAGGGATTCTAGCTGATCCCCCTTTTCACTCCACCCTCAGGTTTTGCCATTCCTTCTCCTACATTAATCCTATTTTGGCTTCTTTTCAGCTATCTGGCATCTTTAAAATTCTTTTAATTTCTTTTTACAGTCTTCTACTTTAATTTCTTTACAGCATTTCATTTTACTTCCTTCTGAATGAACTTATTTTCTTTTTACAACCAAACTCCACTAGATTATGGTCTGAAAAAGTCTTTGACAATATCTCTACTTTAGTAGCCAAATTCTTTTAAAATTCAAATCATTTCTATTTTTGAAAAATGTCTGTGTCTTTCAGAAAAATTAATATATTCTTTTGAATTACCAATTTGTGTCTCCATATATTGATAAGCTCTGAATTAAGTCAAGTCATATCAAGTCAGAGAAAACTTTCTGTAATTTATCCTGTATAATTTTAATATTTATCTCAGAGGTTCTTTCTTCTTATGGGAAAACCACTCCATTCTAACCCCTCCAATCCAACACCAAATTTCATTAAAATGTCCATTAGTCTATCCATAATTTTTTTTAATAAAATGTTACTTTGTCCTTGTTTGCGGCCTAAATTCCAACTATCAGGGCCTTAACCCCATGCAAATTATCTTCCAGACCAATATAGCAACCATATTCATCAGTCAGTATAGGTTCCAGTGTAGCTGGGAGTGAATAAACAAAATAACTTAATTTCTTTCATTAAGCAAACTCATTGTTTGCTATGGGGCATTTTTTTCCGGAAAGTGAAAGTAAATGCTGATTTCTGACAAAAATGACATAAATTGCAGTCCTGTGACCGTGGATGCTACAAATGGCTATAAATGTAAGCCAGTTGCCAAATGCCCAAAATGCAATCATGTGACTAAAAGGGGGAGGTGACCATTGGAACTTCGTATCCAGATCAAAAGAAAAAAATTTTGTGATCCGTCTTAAGTTTGAACAGTCAAAAAGAAATTGGTTGTAAATCAAAAAATACTTACAATACAACTTCATTTAAATTGAGTAAAGACAAAATAATATAATAAACTTCTTTATCTAAAACTGAAAAATGTGAAAGAGACTAACGTTTTGATAACACGAGTCTCTTTGCCGTGAAATTCCTGGATGTAGATTTGGTGAAAGCCCAAGTTATACAAAAGATTCCAGTATAAAGCTAAATGTTAAAGTGTTGTAAACTTTCAAGCCTTAATAAATTCTTCGTAAGGAATTCATTTTTAAATACAAAATAAAATTCAAGTAAAACAAAATCACGGTTTGATTAAACTCTACATGATCTGTTATTCTCCAAGAATCAGGAAGATGTCATTTTATATTTCAAATGCTTTTTATTTGGTCTTTCTGCAATGCAATTTCCAGCCTTTTTTCCTTTTAAATAAATTTTAGCAAAAATATAGCAACTTAAAAGTTTGTCATGTTTTCTATGTCTGCTTCAATTTAAGTTGTTCTCGTAAGTTAAAAGCAGATAAAGCAAAATGCGAAATTATATTAAATACGTTGGAAACTATTTTTGTGACGTTGTTAAAGCTTTACCGTAACTTTTCCCCAAAGGATTTTGAAAAATGTGCATTTGATTGTATATCCTGAAAATAAAGATGAGCAAAAAGTTAAAAAGAAATGTAATAGGTCACAGTTGTTTGCTGTGTACGTGAACTCTGAATGATGCCACCTGAGATCATAGATCTACTTGCAACCACAAAGCATCCTGCTTTGTGTGCATCCCCCCCCCCCACACACACACATAATCTTTGTGACCCAACTGCTAAAACTCAGCAGTATTGTTTATTGAAGATGGAAGTATATGAAATGGTAACATTAGAGTTAATGCTTCAAAACTGGCTTAACACAGGTTTTTTTAAAAAAATAACTACCCAACCATCCCACTCAGTTTCAGGGCAAAAACCAAAATCTCTATTATGCCCATGTGAGTAACTTTACATAACTGCAATGTTTCCTGCATTCTACAGCCTTTTCAAAAAATTTTAAATGCAACCGTCAGTTACCACAAAATTGTCCTCTCCTTACATAAGAAATAAAGGAAAAAAATTCGCACTGCTGCAGGTAATGAGTGAAGGAACTTGTGGCAGGCTTTGATTCAGCAAATGTTCACACTCTTAAAATTATTTTCTGATTTTAAGCAACAGTTTCAAGTCCCTAGTCTCAAATTCACGATAAGAACCTCCCTCCAGTAATGGGCATGTCTGCACTTTCCTATAGAGAGGTAAGCAGTGCTGCCAGAAAGAAAGGAAAATGCATGGTATCCAATGGCCCAGACTCAGCAACTATATCCTGTCTGGCATGTTAAGATACCCCTTTCTGTCTTATGTGGGTTATATTGGTATGTTGTATTTCCATAGAAGCAGATATTTTGTTCATTTAAATAACCCCAAATAGTGCTGAACATTAAGAGAGTTTAAGGTTGGAGACTGAATAGTAAATACACTGGGAAAGATTTGCGTATTCGCTTGTTTTTTATAGTGTTTAATAGAATGGAAGGCTGATAATCTTGCAATTAAAAGGATGTAAATTGCTAACAGATATTCCATTTGTTTTCTCCCTCTTTCCCAGCTATCCATATAGTGAAGATTATAGCCAGGGAATGCAATATATGAACACTAGATGTCCAGCTTGGTGTGACAGAATCCTTATGTCACATTCTGCCAAAGAACTCGTTTTGAAGGTAAAAATTTCCTTGAAACAGTTGCGTGTATACATGTATGTTCTTATACAATTAGTTGTATTCTATCCATGGACCCAAGGCAGTTTATAAACAATGGAAATGGAGAATTTTTAAAAAAACATGTACCAAGGCAGCCAAGCTCCATCATCCACATCAAAAGCATGTCAACATAATACTTTTTAAAGCCTTCCAAAAACATGAACCTCAGACAGGAAGATGTTTCATATAATGAGTGCTGTGACCAAGAAAAAACAGTTCTCGGCCCCTCTTGAAATTCACCCCCTTCACATCCTACTTTTTTACCAACTGAATGCTCAAGATAACTAACAAATAAAAAAGTTTGACTCATTCCTTATCACAAAATGTATGACAGTGCAATGGGTCAGTTCTGAAGATGACTTAGAAGTTCCTACTGATGAGAAAATAATGGCCTGCATGCTGATCAGTGAAAGCTGCTACAGCTATATTTGTGTTGCAGACTGTGCAGTAGCTTTCAGTAAGCTTCTGGGTGCAATTCAAAGTGTTGGTTTTAACCTTTAAGGCACCATATGGCTGGACACCTAGATATCGTCTTGATCGCTTTCCTCAAGAGATATGCTCATCCCTGGTGTGGAAATTTAGGATACTCAATGGTTGTAAGGCAGTGCTTTTCTGTGGTGGCCCCCACCCTATGGAGCAGCTTTCTTTCAGAGGTTTGGATACCACTGCCCTTGGCATTACTTACATAAGCCTTAAAAACAGCTCTCCCATGAAGCATTAGGAACCTCATAATGCAGTGCAACGGCTTCTACATTGTGTTTTCTGTTGTTTTGCTTTCAGTTTTAATATAATTGTCAACTACATCTTGGATGGAGAGGAGGAGAGAGTGCAAGTGAAAAATCTGATTTAAAAAGTTATGGAACATCAAATTGTACTTTAAAGGCCTGACTGTAGAAGGCTTTAACTCCCACCCTAGAAGTGAACATAGCACCATTTGATTTCAGAGCACATCTCAAATCCTAAGCATTTGAAAATAATAGTAGAGGATTTTAACAACTAGAGAACAAATGAATGATGGGATTGTTTGTTAAGGCCTGAACATCATAAGCACCATATAGTGTAGGACACTTTTGAGTGCAGCTCTGTGACAAGGAATCTCTAGTACACTGAAGATCAAGAAGTGGCAAGTATGACTTTTTGTCAAAATGAGTTATCAAAACACATATTGCTATTTATTAAGTATGATTAATCCAAGACTTTTATAAGAAATTTACAGGCATCTGAGGTCGGTAGCTGTATTTCTTTCCTTTTCCAGCTTCACTAGCTAAAGTCCCTATGATAACAAATACTTCATTTGATTAGGGGATTATTCTTTGTTCAGTAATTTAAACAAAGCCTGGAATTCAAGCTTCTGTGTGTACCTGAAAAAAGAGTTCTTGATTTTAAACACCTACTTCTTTCAGAACTCCATTGTTTAGAAATGATCTTGAGTTATTCTGTATCTCATTACTTGTATATGAATTCTGTTGAACTCTTTGTCAGCAGTCTTATGTAAATAATGTATCTACATTTTTCCAGATAGTCCTAACATCTATTCAAGTACCGTGTTTTTCGGAGTATAAGACACACCAGAGTATAAGACGCACCTTAGGTTTGGGGGAGGAAAATAAGGGGGAAAAAATTCTGCCTACCAGGTATTCATCTGACTAGCGTTCTTAGCCTGGTCAGCTTCCTCACATTAGTTCGCTCACTGGTTTTGAGGTTGGGGCTGGTTGGGGCTAAAAAACAGCTTCTAAAGCACAGCTGATAGTCGGAGGGAGCAGCAATTAGAAAAGCAGGCGAAGATCGATTTCCTTACATTGGGGCTGAAAAATAGCTTCAAAAGCACAGCTGATCATCGGAGGGAGCTCCAGTGACTAAAGCAGGCAAAGCGCAGAAGGGGTAAGAGAAGGCAGCAGCTGTTCCAGGTAGCCATTTTGGGCACTGCGTGTCACATTTTCAGCCTCCAAACACATTGCACTTTTGGGCAGCGATCACCAGCGATGTGCTTTGGCGATCCCCGCAGCATTTGGAGGCTG
This sequence comes from Ptyas mucosa, assembly GCA_012654045.1. Lineage (NCBI taxonomy): Eukaryota > Metazoa > Chordata > Lepidosauria > Squamata > Colubridae > Ptyas > Ptyas mucosa. The sequence continues at coordinate 4,483,230 of WNWU01000043.1, read as the reverse complement.
AAAACACAATGCGCAGAGCCCAAAAACACAAGCCATTGTTGCTGGCAATCTCTGCAGCCAGGAAGATGACCCCCAAAGGTCAAAGGATGGGGGTCGGCGGGCGGGCGGGGTTACATTCGGAGTATAAGACGCACCCAAATTTTCAGCCTCTTTTAGGAGGGAAAAAAGTGCGTCTTATACTCCAAAAAATACGGTAATTAAAATACATGAAATTGAACTGAACTTTCCCTTCCTGTTCTCGTTCACCTAATATACCCGTTACACTCACACATATATGCACAAATAATTTTCCTCTGCTGTAACCACATGGTGCATTCTGGACATCCAATTCTAGAATTCTGATTACCAGATCTTGCCTTTACCATGTGAACTTTTTTCCAGAGTAATATATTCATAGAGATTACTGGATATTCCATTTCCACAAGAATTGTTACTCAAACATTTTGCCATTTATATACTATAGATTGTAAATCCCTTTTACTCTCAATAGAAGCATTAATTAAATGAAAAATATGTTTGCTTATTCTATTTAAAATATTCCTAGACAGGCTTTAAATAAAAATATCAAGGAGATCTACAGATACAATATTAATATTAATAAAATCAATGATAAACAAGTTAAAAAAGTAAAGAACACCATCCCAAAATATTAAAGTAACTCTAGGCTCAGTTGGACCATACAACTTACTGAAAGGAATGTTGTTTAAATAAATAAATGTCTTCTGTATTTTTTTTATTTAAAAAGCTAGCAGTGACAAATATTGCTGAACAACTTTAGATGGCAAGGTGTTTTAAAACCATGTAGCATTTTGGGGAAAAGGTCACAATTTTTGATCTTACAGTGTTGAAACATTTGATACAGGTGAAGGCAGTTTGACTCATACAGGTAACCACTGCAACAGGTTTTCCAAAGCTGCTTTTTCAAAAGGCAAATGGTCTTTCTTCGTTTTTCCTTGAAGACATTTCGCTTCTCATCCAGGAAGGAAAAATGAAGAAAATCCAATTGCCTTTTGAAAAAGCACTTTTGGGACAACCATGACTTGGATGACTGAGAATTTCCATAGATCAGTGATGGTTAACCTTTTTGCTGTTGCGTGCCAAAAGCAGGGGGAGTGCAGGGGTTGCGCACGCATGTGCCCACACCCATAATTCAATGCGCCCTGCTCCCCTGCACACGATTCCCACTCCATGCTCCCCCCGCTTTTGGCATGCGGTAGGCCCGTTTTTCGCCATCCCCAAGGTTCCAGAGCCTTTCTTGAAGCCTGGGGAGGGTGAAAATGGCCTTCCCCACCCCACCCCCGGAGGCCCTCCAGAGGCTGGAAACGGCCTGTTTGCTGACTTCCAGTGAGCCGGAAGGCCCAAAAATCAGCTGGCCGGTGCACGCATGTGCACTGCAGCTGAACTAGGGCAACACTCATGTGCCCACCAATATGGCTCCGCGTGCCATCTGTGGCACACCTGCCATAGGTTCGCCATCACGGCTATAGATACTGCAACTGGTAGCGTTATAAGGATCACATATTGCAGCCACCTTACTTCACCAGTATGTAGTTGTACTCTGCACCAGCTGAATTTCTAATTCATTGATACTTGTAATGTATTTCTACCCTTCATTTTGAAGTTCAAATTTTAACTGCTCCCTTTTTTAAAAATGAAATAACTTTGTTTTTAATTTTTTCTTGCAATATATGGCAGCAATATATGATGCTGGAATGGTTCAGAATGTAGCTGGAGCTGGTAATTTAGTCCAGGGCAGATCTGTTTGTATTGGGCATATCTGAAGTTTTTCTTTTCTGGGAACTAATGCATAGAATGGATTTCTTTTTCTGCAACCATTGGGGCCAGATAAAAAATTATCATAGAGAATTTTCCCAGACCTGTACAAATAATCCTTATAACTGCAGTTAAGCCCTAGATTTCTGTTACTAAGCAAAACAGTTGTTAAGTAAATTTTGTCCCATTTTACCACCTTTCTTTCCACAGTTGCTAAGTGAATCTCTATAGTTGTTAGTAGTAGAGTTGTTAAGTGAACCTGGCTTCTCCATTGACTTTGTCAGAAGCTCACAAAACATGATTACGTGATCCCTGCAACCTTCATAAATAAGAGTCAGTCGCTAAGCATCTGAATTTTGGTCACGTGACCATGGAGATCTATGAAAACAGTCATAAGTCATGTTTTTCAGGGGTGTTGTAACTTTTAACAGTCACTAAATGAATTGTTGTAAGTTGAGGACTACCTGTACTGGTCAAAAGTTTCACTCGCTAAATTTCTTACCACATGAATGCTGTCTCTAAAATATAATAGGGAAAGTCACTGTTCTCAATCTGAATTTTGCCATTTTTAAATTGCGCTAAATTGGGATCTGGTGATTTACGAATAAACAAGCTTTAAAGCACTTTGCTAGCTTTGAGATGCCACATGGGAAGTAGTGAAAATAAGATTTCACAACTGCAAGTTTTGTTTGATATTTGTTTGTTTGGGGGGGGGACAGTTTTTATGTTACACCCAAATTAGCAGACAGTCATAACCATCAGCTCCACACAGTGGGCTTTACAGATTGTACAGACATGGGCTGTAAACAGCTTTAGCACAGCCTCATTTATCATGCCATGGTCCGTTACCTCCCTAGCATGTTATTTTATGCTTGCTGAGCCCTAACACACCAAAGGTTGCCCGCTGTTTGGGAGTCACAGAACTGCCTGAGAGCATAGCGTAATGAATGCTCAGCTGAGTGGAGCGTGTTTCTGTTCATGCGCTAGTGTAATTTGTTTATCTGTCTAAAGATTATGCACTTGAAAATCTACAATTTGATGCTGCCTTTGTAAATTATCAAGTCGTTTTTGATGAATGTATCTCCACTTCCGATAGCAGTGGCATTATGAGCTTGAAATATTAGAAAGTGTTCATGCATGCAAGGCAGAAGGTTAAGGTTGTGTACGTTTGTGCGCACGCGCGTGTGGGTAGATAAAGATACCGATTTCTAGGCAAGCATGCTAGGAAGCAAATGTGACCTTAAGCTTCCCTACTGCATTAAAAATAATTCAATTTTAACTTTATAGTCCAAAATTGTGGCTGTTTATATATAAAGTTCTTACCCAGTCAAACTTGACTTGATTATAGATGAAGGAAAGCTTGACCGTCTTTCATTTGAAATAAATTAGGGTGGTAAACCAATTGCAAGCACAGCTGCGCATGTACGCATGTATGAAAGATCTGGGGAGAGACTATGGGTTCCAGATTTAATTATCTTCCAGTTTAACCAGCCTGAGAAATTGCGAGGCAGTCTCTCTCTTAAGTCATTGCTTTAGCAAGGTCATTATGCTGGATAAACAAAGCAGACGTTGGAAATGGTCGATGCAGTAGCAAAAGCTGTCCCAATGTAATTATTTGTTTGAAGGGAAGAAGGGAATAAAATGCCAGTGCCGAACGGAAATAAAACTGGGTAGTTTTAATAATGTTCGGCTGCTACTCATTTTGAGATCGATACATGTACAGTATATAAACATTTAAAAATCTACTAATGGCACAATTGTCCTTGATGTTACTGTTTTAACTCTTTGAAGCTTATAGTTATGTTAATTGAAAGCCAGAACCACAGAAATCAAAACTTAATTGCAAATAACTTTATTTAGAAATGGGTCTCAAGATATAGATAGAGAGAGAGAGAGAGAGAGATAGAGATAGAGATAGAGATATGAAGAAACAGACATCGCGATCTCTGGAACTTAAAATATATTGTCCATTTAGCTTTCGTTAGCCTCTGCTAACATCATCAGAGTGTAAAAACCACCATTGAAGAGATATTAGCCTTTTTATATATGTGTGTATGTATGTACACACACATACACACACACACACACATATCACATTGCTCTTTTTCCCCTGCTTCTATCTTATTTCCATTTTCTTCGTCAATAGAGAGTTAACTAAGGTTACATTTAAATTTAACCAAGATTCATATCTATTCTGGTAAAAAGTTTAAACTGGAAGCATAAATCAGTTTTATGAGTGTCCTAATCAATTAAGACACTGTTTGTTTATTTTTTTGTTTGTTTGTTTGTTTGTTTAAATTTCTGCACCACCCATATCACCTAAGTTGCATGTCAGAAGCCCTGAGTCGCTTCCTGGTTAAAAGGATTAGCTGGTGACATGACTGTTGCCCTGGGGACTCCCAGTTGGGGGCTCCTTTCATGTCCCCGGCATGAGCTCGGAGACATGAAAGGACTTCGCCGCATGGCAGCTCTCAGGTCTTGAACGCTGCTCCTATCTCCCCTAAGTGACTATTTTAATAATGAATAATTAGGAGTTTAAAAATCTAAGATTGGCAAGTGTTTCAGATAAAGGCAACAGGATTGAAAACACTCTAGATGAGTAATCCCCAACCTTTCTGGTTCTGCAGACTGGCAGTGACGGCAGTGAGTGGATGGTTTGATGCATGCGCCACTTGCACAAATGCAGCTTCTCTCTTGCGCTTGCCGCTTGCATGGTCCAGTTCCTATGGGTCACGGCCCAGCACTGGGCCACGGATTAGGGGTTAGGGAGCCAGCTCTAGATGACCTTATCAATTTAAACATTAAGTTAAAATTAATCCATTCAAACCAGTTGAACTCAGTAAGTTTTTCTACTACACCAACATGGTTACAATGGAAGTGGATGCCTTTATGCTAAAGTGAATTCAGTTTATTGTGTATGAAGTTTCATCCTTAATTCACATGCTAAACAGAGTCACTTGGATTAAGATTCAGGCTTATCTATTTTAGTTAATTAATTGACCAATAACAATCTCATAAGATAATTGATTAATAGCTTTGATCTTTTGACAGTGTTTTATATAATATGTATTAATGACAGCATCCTCAGAGACCTGAGCATTTCCAATTTCCAACTTTCGGTTTAGCTAATTTTAACAGTTTTAAGTGCTGTAATTTTTAAAACTCACTCAATGAAATAACATTGAAATGGGCTTCTGACTGGATGCTCCAATAATCTTTGCTAACTTTGGAGAAAGTATGGGATGCAGGAAGAGTTGCTGAAATCCCCAGTTCTACACCTCCTCATTGTTTGTATTTGCTGACTTAAATCAAATACAAATAAGTAGAAATTGTTTGCAGTGCAGTAGCAGAATTGAAAGTGTTTAAGTCTATGCTCTGTAGACTTTGGAAAAATAATGAGTGCATTGAGAAACTTCCTTGAATGGAGCAAGTTGCTTGGTTTCATTTTGAAATGTGGGAGTGTATCATTTTTAACATTAGCGATCCAAAGTTATGTGTACCTCTTTAGAAGTAAATATTATTCAGTTCTATAGTCAAATTTCCAGGATTCTAGTTAAAATGTGACCCACCCTGTTAAGATGCTATATGGTTGTAAATTAATATGCAGATCCAGACCTTGAAAGCAAACTGCTTTCTCCATCTATAGCTAAAGTAATATTTAAGTCAAATAATAGCACCAGAGTACTGCATTCTAATGATGCTATTAATTTTAATGACCCTTATTTGCAAACATGTATGTATGGCAAATAATTAAAAACAATATTTTTCAGTTAATTTGGTTTACTGATTTATGTAACTTATGTTTCCGAACTCTGGGCAAATGCTTTGCACAAAATATCAGTACTGACTAGAAGCTTCTTTTATGTTTTTACTCAGTCTGAAAATGATGAGCGGCAAGTGGTGTATGACCATATAGGACCAAATGTCTGCATGGGGGACCACAAGGTAATCTTATCTACTTCTATTATGGACATCCCGGTTCATCTATGGCAGATCGGGCGGGGTGGGTTGGGCAGCTGCAGGTAAATTGGATCTGGAAAGACACTGCCCTCTGTCAGTAACCGGAATACTGGTTACTCTGGCAGGATATGGACCTAGTGCAGTGATGGCTAACCTTTTTGCTGTTGCATGCAAAAAATGGGGGTCATGTGGGGGGGTCACGCATGTGTGTGCCCACACCTATAATTCAATACACCCCTCCCCCCGTGCATGTGCACGCGACACACACACACACACACGTGCTTCCCCCACTTTTGGCACACAATGGCACGGTGGGCCTGGTAGGCCCGTTTTTCACCCTCCCCAGGCTCTAGAGCAGTGGGTCGCAACCTTCCTAATGCCATGGCCCTTTAATACAGTTCCTCATGTTGTGGTGACCCCCAACCATAAAATTATTCCTAAAACGATTGAAAATATGTGTTTTCAGATGGTCTTAGGTGACCCCTGTGAAAGGGTCGTTCGACCCCCAAAGGGGTCCTGACCCACAGGTTGAGAACCACTGCTCTAGAGGCTTTCTAGAGGCCTGGGGAGGGCAAAAATGGCCTTCCCCACCCCCCCAAGGCCTTCCGGAGGCCCAAAACAGCCCATTTCCTGACTTCTAGTGGCCCCGGAAGGCTGAAAATCAGCTAACTGTCAAGCGCATGAGTGCTGGAGCTGAGCTAGGGCAATGCTCATGTGCCCACAGATATGGCTCCATGTGCCACCTGTGGCACAAATGCCATAGGTTCGCCATCATGGATCTAGTGCAACAAGGAAGGCTGAACAGGATTTTCAGCAGGCATCTGTGCAGTTGCCCAGCCTTGCTCATAAATTACCTGCAGACACATTTATTTTCATGAGAATTAATCTGCATTAACTAGTCACATAGCTTTTATGAAAAAATCCAGGTATTATTGTCCTAACTATGCAAACAACTTTTTTTTTATTTTTCCAAAACAAAAAAATAAACCCTGGGATGGGGTGAGGGATGACACAGTATAGCTATGCTATGGCTTTTTTTTTATTGTTGTTGCTAACACAGTATTAGAAACTAACTCATGAAATTTTACAGACAGTGAAAATTTTACAGAAGATCCAAGGATCATTTCCTCTCTCTTTCTTCCATTAAACATTCATTCATGTTAAATACAAGTTCTAGGCTGCCATTTGATCAGAACTGTCATTATAGAAGCATGTAGGGCTGTCGTAAAAAGCGTGCCCTCATATAAAATCCAGGGAACAAATTAGGACTTATTTGAGGGTATATTTCAATATCATCTGGATGGAAAAGACTTGAGGGAACCTGTAGGGTGAAAGAAGAGTGGTGAGACAAAAAGACTTCAGAGTGTTCTGAAGTTAATAGAATATAGAGATAAAGTTGGAAAGGGAGAAAGAAGAGGGTGAAGAAACATGATTAAAAACAGCCTGCTGGAAATTATTCTCCCGGATCTGAAAAGCATTGGTTTTTCTGAAGCATTTTGGAAAGCAGTAAAAATAGACCTGCCTGCATCCTTGACTGGGTTGACCCTTGACCAAAAAAACCCAGGGCACTTTTTGCCTAAAACTGCATTGGGACAGAAAGCACCTTTGTGTGCGTCAAAAGCCATCTTTTGATAAGATTTACAGGTATTTGAAAGAGAATCCTAGGGCGGTAAGGCTAGTCTAGGAGGGCAGGGAACAGAATCCCAAAAGAAGGCAAAGGTAAACCCCTTCCATATTGTTGCCAAGGAAACTACCTGAACATTCCATGAAGTCACCAAAGTGGTCCTTAATTCAAAGGAAGACTTCATTATTGGAAAATTCTGGTTTGAACAACAGAATGATGTCTCCTCTGGTGACGTTAATCAGTCTGGGAATTTCTTTCCTTCACCTCAAAGGATGGAGGCCAAACCAGAACTGGATCCAGGCTCATAACGTCTAGGGTGGACCCACTACAGTCTTTGATTTCAGAGGGCCTGAGCTTAACCCCCTTCCCCTGAATCCTGACCCAATAGCATGGCTGCAGGCCCCAACTGCCCTCCTGGGGTCCAGCTTCGGAGAAGCCATCTAGCACCTCGCCTCAGGAAGGGCCACCCCTTAGAAGCATTCAAGTGTGCAGCCTGTGGCAGCTTCACTACCTTTTAACTTCCTTCTTTTTCCTCCGCAGCCCGTGTTCCTGTCCTTTCGAATAGCCGCTGGGGCAGGTAAACCTATTGCCAATATGCACAAGTGTTGTGTCGTGCAGTGACGTGGTGGTAAATATCACGTTAGATTTTTCTTATCTGCTCTTTCCTCTCCCTTCCCTCCCTTTGACGGTCTGGTTTTCCTTCAGTGCCTCCTTTTCCCCTTTCTCACCCCACCCCTCATTTTTGTGGGGCTTGTTTGCTTTTCTTCTTTGCTTTCATTTTCTTTTAAAATCTTTTTGGTTTTGAAAAGAAAGCAATAGCTTTTCATCAATTCTACAACAGGAAAAAGATGCCTCCGACATGAGAAGATATTTCGGGAAAGTTCATTATAGCGAGGAGGAAGAGGAGGAGGAAGCTTCAAACTCCCGCCCATCGCTTAAATCGTGACAGCTCTAGCCATCCATCCAAGTCCTGCGTGCCCTGTTCTTCTTTTATTATTAACTGTTCTTGTTATTTTAGGCTGTTTATGCTCCACTAGCTTATTTCTGGCGTGGACACAAGTCCCCACCACCCCCAAAAATCTCTTATACCTCACTGTCTTGTATATTCTCGTGTCATCAAAAGTGGACTTTTTATTTTTATATGGCAATGCCTATATTATGCTACAGTCCGGTTGCCAAAACATACCTACAAAAAAAAATAATCCTCATATTAGTTTTTTTTTTTTACAGTGTTTTGCCTCTTGGATTTCACTGTGAGATTTGTGTTTTTAGTTGGTCAATGTGGAATGAGTGTGTGTATATGTATATGTATATATGTAGACACACCTTCCACGTTTAAGACCGTTTCCATCACCCTTCCCTAGCTTAAAGCCAGGTTGGGATGTTATATATTGCCTTGTGTAGAAGTCCTGCTGTGTTATTGTTGTTGTTTGATCCTGTGATATTTGGGGGTGGGAAAGAGGATCCAAGTTCGTTTTGTTTTGTTGTCCTTTTTATAACTTGTTTTCTCATGTTATTTACTATACTGCCATGTTCCATGGTTTCTGAATCACACAACAGCAGCTGCTTTCTATACGTGTATATATTTATATATATATTGTATGTGAGTGTGTATAGAGATATATATATATACACAGATATAGAAATAATTTATAATTACAAACGGTCTGTCTTTCCTGATACAAATAAGACTTTTCCAACAAGCCCAAATAATATCACTGTTGTCCGGCAGGAAATTCTGCCACCGGTTATTCAACTCGGGATTAACTTGCAAACCAAGAGGAAAGGGAGGCAGAGTTCGCGATGGGAGGAGGCTGTTGGGACGCTTCGCACCCCTTCTGAAACACGTTTCTTCCGCGTGGGAAAGCTTTCAAGGAGACACGGAGATCCCACTGGGCGCGTGGCGGCTCGTCCTGAGTTCCTGCCTCCCTCCACTTACTTCGGAGCAAGCCTGCCCGGGCTCAGCGCTACCAGTGTGGACACGCGTTTCAGGAGGCGAGCGTGAGCCCCCGCAGGCCGTAGTGCCGGTGAAGAGCTGCTCGGCCGAGTGGGGCGGGAGGGGGGGGCTTCTCCCGTGGGAGGTGCGGCGAGGGCGCTCCACAGTCCCAGTGCTACAACCACACAGCTCAGCAGCAGCTCTGGTGCCAAACAAAGCACGTTCGCGAAGAGCGGACACAAGAATCGGGGAAGGGGGGGGGGGGGGAACACGGACCGGCCCCTCGTCGGGGAGCACTTGTTGATTCGGACTAGAGGAGGGTCGGGGAAGCTGGAGCTTCGTTGAGAGCTCCCCCCCCCCCCACTTTCCGGAGTACAGCATTAAAAGGCGATTAGCGAGTCTGTTGAAGAAACACACGCGGAGAGCGTTTATTGATTTTATTGAGAACACTACCGAGCTCAGGGAACGGGCGGGGGCGGGAGTCGGAAGATGCCTTTGGAGAACAAATCAAGCTTTGCGGTGGGCGGGGTGGGAAGAGGGAGGAGCAGAAGGAGAGGAAAAACGGGAGGGAAGGAATGTCTCCCACGTCCCTGATCCTACAGGAATGGGAGCCATTGGAAGGACACGGAGCCGCCTAAGGCTTGGAGGGGTTTGTGTGCGTGTGGCGGGTTCACTGCGAAATGAGCATTCTGGTTCTCAAGCAATAAAAAAAAATGATCATGATTTAAAGGGCTGTCTGGCTTTTTCTGCGCGTCCCTGGTCTTCTCTTGGGGTGGAAAAAATAGCGATTTGCAAAAAGGATGTAGAAATCTTCGTTTTAACACACACACACATGGTGCTTTCCCCACTGTGCAAGCTCATCGTCCCCATGCACAGATACGAGAAATGTTGCGAGAGTTCGAGACTCGAATCCAGGTGGGCTGCCGGAAGCACTAGCCTAGCCTAAGGAAAGCAGCTTCCTGTAAGATCGCGTGGGTGGTTTTTAAGGGGATGCCTGCCTTTTTTCTTTCTTTTTTTTTTACACAATCCACAAACTGACCAGCGTTACCCGGTAGTCTGGCTGGGATGAAAAAATGCACCTGTTTTGCTAATCCCATGGCTAAAATTGCCGATCGCTCCCAGGTTCTTCCTGCCAGGCAGCCCCAGCAAAGCCTCGCTTTCAGCGGAGTTAACGTAAGTGCTTTGCGTTAGACTTCATCCCGATCTTAACCCAGTGGTGAAATCCAATTTTTTTTACTACCGGTTCTGTGGGCGTGGCTTGGTGGGCGTGCAAAATCTCCATTCCCACCCCACTCGGGGGCCAGCCAGAGGTGGTATTTGCCGGTTCTCCGAACTACTCAAAATTTCCGCTACCGGTTCTCCAGAACGCCTTGGATTTCACCCCTGTCTTAACCCCTATCTCTGATCTAAAGCAGCGCCCAATTTAGAGGGATTTATCTCAAGATTGTCCACCGGGGAGAAGAGCTGCAAACGCTTTCAGCCTGCGGGTTTCCCATTAAAGCTATAGAAAAATTAAGAAAGGCTGCCAATCATACTAACTCCAATCATACATATGCCAATCATACATATAACAGTAGCTATCTTCACACAATATGCTGATTAGCTCAAGTTTAGCGAACTTTAGCATGTGTGAATTCTGTGCTGGGTCTTTACCAGATTTTATCAAGTCTCAACTCGGGTAGTCCAAAACTGCCGTTATTGAAGGTAGATGAAAGCTGTTTGTGAACGACATGAAGCCAAAGAGGACTTGCAGGCCACTTGCCGTCTGTGCTAGGAAGAAAACAGGTTGAAGTCAAACAGCATGGGGAATATAAAAAAAACGGGCCAGATCCCTTTATAAGGCCTGACCAACAGGCTGACCCCCAAAAGTTATATCGAATCCGAAACGCCCTTTTCCACACGACTTGAGTGATCTTAGATGCGCTGCTTTTTATGTCCCTGGTTTCCCCTGCAAGGACCTGCCTGAGTCCTGTTTAAATCGGTTTATATTCATTGAATTGGCCATCGGCCAGTTCAATTGATCAATAATGAATGCGACCCAGCATAGTTTTGGGAAGGAAACTGCAGTGAAGTCGATGGGACAAGTACACAATTGCAGTCTTCATTACTCGAGGCCAAGGAGAAGCTGCTGCTTCAATTGGTACAAAATATTTTTACCTTTTCACTTGCACTCAATTTCATTTCCTTCTTTTCTTTCTTTCTCTCTCTCTCTCTCTTTCTCCTCCTCCCTCCTTCCCTCTTTCCTTCTGTACAAATGGTCTCTGAGAGTCAAAACCAGAGAAAAAGGGGAAGGGGCGATGTCTCCTACATCACCTACAGTGACCTCCCTGCTAATCTGACACTCCGAACATTACACCAGATTCAGCAAGTGTGCATGATGACCCTAGAAGTTTCGTTTCTGGAGTCTATCAAGCATTTGTTTGATGGAACTCATTCTCTCACAGGAGAATACAGAACCGTAGTGAACAATCTCTGGCAAACCTGGGAGCTCAGTTTATACATATGCCTTATGCGAACTCGGAAAATTAACCCAGCGTCCAGCCCACTTTGCACGCGGGAGCTATTGGCTGGAATTAGAATACATCCCGGGAAGGAAGAGAAAGCAATAGCAAAACGTGTCTTATAATAGGCGCGTATTATATATTATTGTGTGACATATAACCCCGTGCCATGCAGTTTCCAGAGAAAGTTTGCATTGGATTAAAAGGACAGGTCTAGCGGATAGGTCTAGCGGACCCAAAGGAAGCCTAAGGCTTGACGCTCAACTTTAATCGCATCAATATAAAATCGCCGCCTCCGCGTTTGTGGCACTGGGTTGGGCTGAGGGAATTGCGGTTTCGCCCTTTCAAGAAGAGGCGAACCGAGTGCCCTGGAATTGACAGCCCATTCAGCTACCAAGTATGAGCGAAAAGGCGAAGCCAAAACGCTTTTCCGCCCAGCTGCCTCTAGATCCCGAAAGTAGCCCTCGCATGTGGACTGGTGTCTTGGTGAGCCCAAGTAGTTGAGAGTGAAAGGGATTTCCTTCCAAGTCGATTTGTGGAACGGCGAAGAAACGGGGAAGCCAAGGGGGGAAGCGATGAAGCACAACCATCGTTGTGGAGGGGAGAGCCATAAATCTCTTTGATTCTCTTCGGGAATAAACGAATCTGGCTCCCGACCCTTTGGGAGACGCGGAAAATAAAGGCTAATGGTAAGATGCGGACGGACAGCAACGACTTAATGAGGACCACTAACTTGCCGTTTAATCAACGCAAACGAGGCCAAGGGCTGAAGGCCGGATCTGTCCCGGTTTCAAAACGCGCCGAGTCTGGGATTTGGGCGGCCAGTCTCTGGCTTACTGGTCATCAGAATTAACCCAGCAATGGGACGCGGCTGGCTTAAAGTCATGTGCTTAATTTTATCTTCCAGGGGTGTTCAGAGGTAAGGTCAAAAGAGTTAAGATTGTCGCCGCGTCGGTGCGATTGAATCCCGCTGTTTTTAAGAGCTTTGCTCGCACCGTCCCGATCGTCAGCTGTTTTTAACCCGATTGTACTTGGCGAAAGGCATCGGTTGATGTATGGATAATCGTTATGTGCGAGTCAGGCCATGACGGCCTAGGACACAAGATCTTGGCTAAAAGCAACGCACCCTTGGCTTAACAGGGTCTTTGAAACCAGGCACGGATTGCCGTTTTACAGAGAAGCAAACCCCTGCCTATCCGCCTTTTTTAAATGTTTTGCTCGTGAGGTTGGCAGCACTCCGTTTTTAAGGAAGGATGAATAGCCTCCGTCAGCATTGCTGGTACCTCTCCCTTGGGATGAATGGCCTGAGCAAACGGAAAGCGACCCCAGGCTGGCAAGCGGGTGGGGGGAGGACGTGAGCATGCTCCTCTCCAGAGCCAGGGCTGAGCAAGCCAATGTTGCAAAATCCAAAGTCCCATCAATCTCGGCCACCATGAGGCAGCCTGCCCACCCCGTGCAACTCCCACCATCGACATCAAGGTGGCCGGGAAAGAGGGGAGTTGTAGTCCAGCAGCCCCGAGGGACAGGGGGGACACAATGGGCACCCGGGTTGGCTCAGCTGATGTGAACGCGGGCCAGGCCACCCATCCACCCTGACTGTCGCTGGAGCCTTGCTGCCAAGGAGGAGAGCGGCTGATCCTTGGCGCAAGTAGTCCCAAAGGTGCTTTTTCAAGAGGCAACTGGACTTTCTGGTTTGTCTTTGAAGACGTTTCGCTTCTCATCCAGAAAGCTCCTTTGGGACAACCATGACCTGGATGACTGAGAATCTCCATCGAGACTTGGCGCAACTAGATTTGCGTTCCAGGCCTGCTCGACTTCGTCTGCAAGGAGGTCTGCCCTGCTGCTTCGAAAGGGGCTCGGTCCAGATTAACGTGCCCTCATCGCCGCTTGCCATGTCTTCGCTCTCCCCCGCTCACCCAGCCCTATAAGCCGCCGAAGAATAATCGCCGTCCTGCGATTGGGTGGCTTTGCGACGCTCGGAGTGATTTCAGCCAGAGGAGGCAGCCGGTCCCAAAGCATCTCTGATCCCCCCCCCAACCCCGTGTAAACCCAGACAGGAGGGGGGGGCTCTTTCCGGAATATTTATTGTTTATTTATTGGTTCGATTTATATGCCGCCCTTCTCCGGAGACTCAGGGCGGTTTACAATGGCTTAAGCAATAGCCTTAATCCTTTTGTATTTACCTGCTTAGTAGGGCTTTGCCCCCCCCCCCCAAGCGGTGTTCTTTTTTATACGAAGCCAGTTTATTGCCCCCACAATAAAGGGGTCCTCATTTTACCTACCTCGGAAGGATGGAAGGCTGAGTCAACCTTGAGCCTGGTGAGATTCGAACTTGCAGTAATTGCAGGCAGCTGGTGCTAGTTAACAGCACTTTAGTCTGCTGCACCACCAAGGCGGCAGAATAGAAAGTGTTAATAGCACCGCTGGTCCTTAAGGCTGCCCGGAGAGATGCTCATTAGAACAGCTGAACTGCGGCAGGAAGAATCTCTGCCCCTTTTGCACCTTTCCACAGGAGGCAGCTTGGGATAACATCTTGGTCTGCACTCACCACTATTGCTCTACTGTGCTGCTTCCCAGGTGTGCTGGATTTCATCTCCCAGGATGGTTGAAAGCTAGCTGACAGTTCTAGAAGCTGTAGCCTAACACACCTGGAAAGACTCAAAGGTTGGGGTACATCTACATTGCCTAAACAGGTGCCCTTTACCCATGCCGAGTTATCCTTCCATCTTCCTCTGCAATGGCTATAATCCAAATTAGGGGGTCCGGCCAAGAAGTCCCTGACCAAAGGGGTAATATTATTGCTGAATGACAAAACCATCACATCATCCCCAACAGGTTTCCTTTGCCTCGGAAGCTGAGGTTTGCTCCAGTTCACCATCAATAGCACCAGGCCAGCAGGCCCCACATCCCCAGGCCTCGAGAAAAGTGCTTGGCTCAGAGATGCCCATTTTCTCCCACCCCTTAAGTCGCAGCCTCTCTCTGCTCAAGCAGCACCTTCCCCTCACCCAGGAGACGACAACTCCTGGCAAAGTACAGGTAGCCCTTGATTTACAACTATTTACTTAGTGATCAAAGTTACAAATTTGAAAAAAGTGACATGATCATTTTTCAGTTACGAATTTGGCAGCATCCCCGTGGTCATGTGATCAAAATTCAGATGCTTGGCCACTGGTTCATATTTGTGACATTGCTGTGCCCCATCCCAAGGTCATGTGATCACCTTTTGCAACCTTCTGATGAGCAAAGTCAATGGGGAAGCCAGATTTATTTAACAACCGGGGTTACTAACTTATCAACTGCAGTGATTCATTTAACAACTGTGGCAAAATAGATGGTAAACCAGGGCAAAATTCACATAGCTGTCTCACTTAACAGAAATTTTGGCCTCAATTGTGGTCATAACTCAAGGACTACCTGTATACCAGCATGTCCCAAAAAGTGGAGCAATTTATCACTTTTACAGAAGACCTGTAGTGCATTAGTGTCAGGTTTCCCAAAAGGGGAGGGGGGCTCTCAGCCTTTGGAGGCTGAAAGGAGTTTGCTCTGTTTAACGAACCAGTGTGTGAGCCTAAAGTTCACCGAATGTAGGTTAACTAAGGTTGAGAGTAATGCTTGTGACTTGGCTCAGACCTAGTTGACTTTGGGAAAAGGAGTGGTAATCACTGTAAAATTGTATTTTAAATGAGGAAGATAAGCATGGGCTTGGCCAAGGAGTTCTGCCTATCCAGGCCTGCTCAGGTCTAAAGTTTGATCTAAAAACAAGTTTCCATTGCTTAAACCAACAGTGGTGTTTCCTGTAATTGCAGCAATCCTCGGCACTTGGATATTGAGCTACAAAACCAAGCAATGTGTACAGCATAATCAGAGCTGAATAATTGAAACCTAGTAACTTCTAGAGAGTCACAGGAACAAATCCTAGTTTTAGGATGACATAAAATTGGGCTTTGATGCAGGACAGGGGCCGAATTGTTTTTAGATCTTCCAAGACATCCTTAATGGCTGAGGAGCTAAAATGCCAATTTATTTCCACGTTTTAACTTCAAAATGTAAGAAAAGATAAGTTCAAATTTGAACATTAGAGAAGGTAGCCTAAGTTAGCTTCTATTACCTGTTAGTGTAATATGCTGTTGGTTCAACTCTATGAGTAATATTGCTTGAAGTCCCAGTGCTCCACAATATAGAAGCAACTTTGGGTATTTTTGAGCGCTAGTGTTAAATAGATATTTAGATACAATCTGTTTGCATAGATACCTTGAAAAACATCCCAACCTATACAGAACAATGAAGGTGTGTCAGGCTGTTTATTCACCTAGTGGAGAATATATTGTATTATTAGGAAGATGTTCTGCTTGTTTTTAGATAGGGCTGGGAAAGATCCTTATTTGCAGAAAATGGGGATTTCTACCTGTCAGCGTTGTGCCACGCTACCAAATTGCCATCCTGCCAATCAGTCCCAATGGAATCTAAAGCCAAAGGAATTATACGTGGCCTGAATTGTGGCTCTGTGAATTGGAGAAACAAAAGAAACCTTTTATATTTTTGTTAGAAACTTGACACATAGAGGCACTAATATCACCTGTAATGTTCAGTCTATGAATTTATTTCTTGCAAAATAAATTTTCTCCTTCAGAGGGAGGGAGGCGCTTTTAAAAATATGTGTGTGGTGTAGTGCTGAGTATTGGGGTACAGTTGGGGAGGTCCAAGTTCTTGTCCATACTCAGCCACGAAGCCTATGGGCTATGTCAGCATAGTTATTGCTTTGCAACCTAATCAGATACATATGTTATTGATAATACTGGAGCTGATGGAGAAAACACCATGATGAGTTCCTGGAAGAAAAGTAACACACACAGTTACCAATGAGTGCTACATGAAATGTGGTTTTTTTCCTCCAGGCCTAAAAGCAACTGGATGTGAAAATATTTTCATTTTGTGCAGAAATAATGAACACATGGGCTGCCTCCTTCTGTTTAATTCAGTGCTTCTACACAGCCCACGCAGTATTACATCTTTGCCCTTTCATCTAAAATAATTACCCCTCCCAAGGGCCATATTTGCATTCATTACTTGAAATACAGCACAAAAGAAACAAAAGAGAAAACTAAGTGCTTAGATATCATAAGGCAATTATGAAGCTTAAAGAGAGCCTCATTAGGGACAAGAAATTTTAACACATTTGACATCTAGCAGATGCTTAAAATATAGGTTTCTCATCAAGAAACAGCACTTTCAGCATAAAATAATTTAGCACTATTCCTGAACCACATGCTAGCCATTGTGGGATAATGCAGCATCCTTCCTTCCTTCCTTCCTTCCTTCCTTCCTTCCTTCCTTCCTTCC
>WNWU01000043.1:4415125-4461096 GCA_012654045.1 Ptyas mucosa | reverse complement strand
GGCTGGGGGATTCTGGGAGTTGAAGTCCACCCATCTTCAAGCTACCAAGGTTGAGAAACACTGTCTTAAAGGGAGGTGGGTTCGTTCCATAGTTAGGGGCCTAGGATGACACTCTAGAGCAGCGGTCCCCAACTCCCCTGGCATCAGGCCGCGGCCTTGCCAGCAACCGGGCCGCGCAAACGAGCGAAGCCCCATCCGCGGGATGCGGGCAGCACCCAAAACCACGACCCCTCCGCTGCTTTCTCCACGGAACCACCGGTCCCTGGTGGCCAAAGGGGAGGGGGGGGGTCGCTGCTTTAGAGAGCCGGGTCTCAAGAGCAAGTCCCGGATACAACGGGCCGCCCTCCGCCTAGCAGCTACGCCTGAGGCGAGCCTCTGGCTTTACACAACGCTGCCGGGGCCTCGCGAAGCCCGTTTAATAGGCCCCACGGCCCGGCTGCAGCAGCCGAAGCGCTGCTCTCTTTCCAGTCGCACCGGCAGCTTCGATTTCCGAAGTCAGAAGCGGGGGAAGGACGGGGCGTGGGGAGGCGCAAAGGCCAAGAAACCCAGGCGTTGCCTCACGCAGGCCGGAATAACTTTTTCCCTCCTGCGCAACGGGCAGCGGTTCCTTGCCATAACTTATTCGGTAAAAATATATATATATATATATATATATATATATATACAGAAAGGACATTTCCCGACACGCGGGGCTGTACACGACGTGGCGGCGGCCAGTCGCGAGGCTGGCGTCGACTACCCTGCTTGGCCGGCGGAGAGGAGGGGCGGGAGGGTCAGGGCCTGGCCGGGCCTGGCCGCAGTCACGAGGGCTCCGAGGCGTTGCTGCAGGGGCTGAGCAGGGCCAGGGGGGCGGCGGCGGCGGCGGCGGCGGCCGCTGCTTTGTGCTTCTTGAGGAGCCGCGTGATCTTCTCGTCGTCCGAATTGGGATCCAGCGGCTTGTTGTACTCGTCGTCGTCCTCGTTCTCCGAGCTCTCCTTCAGCTTCTCCGTCTCCGAGTCGTGCTTCTTCTTGGCCGAGGCCATTTCGGCGGCGTGCCGCTTCCGCCATTTGGTCCGACGGTTCTGGAACCAGACCTGGGCCGGCCGGAGAAAGAGAGAGAGAGAGACGGTCAAAGTCGGACGCCTGTTGCCTCCCGAGGGCGGGGAGGCTGCTTCCCCCCCCTTCCTAGGCTTCATCCAAACAAACCCAATCGAGGCCCCGCTTCCTCCGCCTTGCATTTTTTTCTGGCAGTGGTGAGGAGCCGTCGGAGCCTCCCCCGCCTGCCCTCCGACCTCTTTATCGGGCACTTAAGCAACCCAGATTGCCACCACGGGGTGCCTGTGGGCGACCCCTCCTTCCCTCCCTCCGACCTCTGAAATGGCAAAGGAAACCGGGGCAACTGAGAGGAGGAACCGCGCTAGAGGGAAGGTTGCAGCCCCGAGCCCCCTCCGTCCTCCAGGAAGATTTTTTAAGCCTCGAAGTCGGTTTGCAGCTAAACTGGCCTTTGCTTGAAGTGCTGGCGAGGGTGGGGAGTGAGTGGGGAAGGGAGTCCCTAAAGAAAGGAGCGGTGCTTAGAGGTGTCGGATCTTCGCTAGCTATCACAGGTCGGTCGTCGCCTGCTGGTGATTGCAACGGGGTCCTGCGAATTGGGAATAATCCGCAGAATAGGGTAGTTTGAGGAAACGCCTCCAATTGTGATGTTCGACTTTCCCCAGATTTCAGTGCCCTCAACAGGAAAATACAGATATTTTGGTGGAATACAGTCTGGTGGAAAGACTGGCCAATGGAATAGCTAAATAGCTACAAATGAACTAACTCCTAAAAATGTAAATGAAATTATTTTAAATTTTAGGGAGCGACGGGGGGGGGGGATAGAGAAGAACTCAAGGCATGACTTTTACTAAACGATTATTAAAAAGTTTTTTTTTTGAAGTGTGTAAACCTTTAAAGTTGAAAAAAAAAGCTCTTTACCCAACCAAGAATCAGGGAGTTAGAGAGGAAAGACAAGGGAGTTCATCCTCAAAGTAGAATTGCACGAACTCCATTCCCTCTAAAAAAAATTTTTTTTGCCATTTTATGAATTGTGGTTTTGTTTGTTTTAAAGAATGCATGTTGTTTTAATACTCACTAATTTGAGCTAGTATTGCCTTAGTTAGTTTGGAATTTGGAATTTCAGTCTGTAAAATGTCAGTTCCCCAAAACTGTAAATAGGGTGCAACTAGAGTACCAGACTCTGAGTGGGATTTAGATATGAGAGCAACAGGGCTTGTTTTGAATAAATAAATTTGAACCCTACATTTTATTCCTAAATAGGTTTCAGATACTACGACGAACATAAGGCAGAGAATGCCACTTAATAATATCCTGACTGCTAATGCTAAAGATAATATGCTATTTAAATCCCCAACCATTATGACTAGCTGCACCCCAGAGCCACAAAAATAGACATTTCAATGCAAATATACAAACACCAGGAGGTATTGTCCTGGAGATTTATTTACAATAGGTTCCCTATTTTAGGGACTTTGTTAAGACACTTTGAGTGCCTTAACATTAAACATTCTGCTAAAATAGTGCAGCAGTCTGGATTTGAAGAGCAAAACAATTCAGGGCATATGTGGGTACCCACAGAAACCTTGTTAATATCACTTTTGTGCATCTTTTTTTCTGAGTTCCTGCACAATTCCAAGAAAATTTCGTTTAGGGTCCTGTGATTAGGTGGAAGCTCATCATGTATATTTTTTTTAAAAATCACATTTTGCCCTTGGAATCTGGAACTTGGTATAATTATTCTTCAGCTGACTACCTTGCAATGCTTCTGCAGAAGACACCTGCAGAACAATTTTCCTATGTACAGGTGCACAGGCCTCTAAACCATGTCACGCCATTCACTCATCCCACCACCGATTCCAAAGTTAGTAATTTGTAGGAAGGAAATTTCTAAGAACCCTGCTTTCAAATAGGAAGGCTTTCAATTATCCTGTAAGCAGATTTACTCCAAGATAGAGTCCCCTTTGATTTAAGGAGCACTCCCAGCAAGCCTCTTTGAAATACAGATGAACCACTTTCACCAGAAACAAAAACCAGCTGAACTCAATAGAGCTTACTTTCCAAAAAGCCCCTTTGGAATTAATTACTAACTTTGCAGTGGGGGGTGGGGCCTGAAATTCTTCAGATACCTTGGTATTAATTACTGGATTGGCACTAATACTATTTAAATATCTTCCAATTGAAAACTTAACTTTATTTAAACTTAGCTTTGCTTTCTCTTTTTTATAAATTAATAAAAAAAACATGCTCAGAACATGAATTAAATCTCAGTACAGTGAGGTCCATCACTGTATGTGCGTCAGGCTGTTAGCTACATATTAAGGCCTCTTTAAAGGCATAAGACATGTTAGCTCGTATTAATATCCCTTTTTGGCTTTCTGTAACATTAGAAAATAAGGCAACCTTTAAGACTATTTCTCTTGTTTTCAGGACAATTAATTCTAAGAATGACCATAGTTCAGAGTTGTGAGAGAAACTGCAGCTTTCTAGAAAGACTAAAACACATAGGCACTAAGTTTGCCTAAAAAGAGGCTTTCTATATTCAGGAAGAGATAATCTTTGAATTTATAAAGAAAGCATCTGGTTCCAATCCATATTTTAGGTTTGGCATAGAAGTAATTTATTTTCAGTTCAACAGGTTGTTATTGCAAAATCCCTCATTCAGTAAAATACTTCCGAATTCCTTGCTGGTTCCTGAGAAAATGGTGAAATTGCCTTTCTGTACCCGCTAAAGAAAAGCTCTTTGAGAGGATTTGTAATGCAAAGGTCGTCTCAGACTTGGCTACAGGGAAACCTTCAATTAATTAGTTTAGCTTTTATTTCCAAAAAGGTTTTCTCATTTTTAAATAATTTGCAGCTTGCCAGGAATGTAAGGTCTGTTTTTTTCCAGACCTTAAACATTTCAGTTTATCTCATAGCTAGAACTTAAAATGAGTGAAAAGGTGAAACAAGCACAGATGGGAGAGCAGCAGAGTAAGTTTGGAGTCGGGGAGAAAGGCTGAAAAGTCAATCTTTGCATTTAACCTCTAAAATGCAACCTCTTATAGGTTTAACCTATAAGAACCACAACACTCTTATTTAATTGTAGCAATGGACAATTGTTTTATTTTAGTAAATTTTGCTATGAAGAATGTGATCTATGATAAATATCAAAGTTTCCCAAAGTTCAAGATTTGCTCTTTTTTGTTTTTGTTTTTGACATTCAGGAATGAACTGTGTGCATTAATATGAGCTGTCTGATAGGAAACCTAAGGTTTTGACAGTAAACCTAATTTTGTTCTAAGAAACCTTGTGTTTCTTAGAAACCTAGCTTGTCTTCATTTGCATTCATTTAAGCGCAGCAGCAAGATAAAGGGTCTACTAAGAAAACTGGCACAACCTGGATTAAATCCACTCAATCTGTGAATCACTTTGGGAATACTTTCTCTGGAACTGAACAATTTGGAGAGCGACCCTTCTAGTTCACCGGGGTTGATACCGGCGGCCCCGGAGATGTTACGATTTTGCAACGTGTAGGTTTAACCCTCCCTCCTCGATCTGAATCTACGTTGGAGTTGCTACCCCGGAAAGCCGAGGTCGGCGCCACCTTGGCCGAGCGCGCCCTACCTTGACTTGGCTTTCCGTCATCCCCAGCGAGTAGGCGAGGCGGGCTCTCTCCGGACCGGCCAAGTATTTCGTCTGCTCGAACGTCTTCTCCAGCGCAAAAATCTGCTGGCCCGAGAAGGTCGGCCGCGAGTGCTTCTTCTTGCCATCCTTGTCCAAAACCATCCCAGCCTGGGCTGAAAACGAGGGAGAGGAAGAGCCCCCATCAGCGCCTCGAGGAGCTCCGAAAAGGGGAGCGTCTAAGCGGGGAAACCGTGACGCTTCCTAGGCGCTCGACCGGAATCCTGAACCGGCAACCCCCTTTTCCACTCCCACGGCCGGGAAAGCCAAGGAAACGGAACCGGCGTCTCGCAGGGCGGACGAAGGCCGAGCGGCTTGGTCGCGCGAATCGAAAGAAGCTTTTGCCCGCCCGCCCCGCGCAGCCTCGGGAAAGGCCGCCTCGCCCGGGCGCCCTCCTCCCCGCCGCCACCCGCTTCGCTTTCCCCGCCTGGCTCAACGGACGGCGGAGGCGACGGCAAGAGAAGCCCAAAGCCTGAGGGCCTCCGAACGGGACGGGACGGGACTTTTCGGCGGAGTCCGCTACCCGGCAAGCTCGTCCAGGAGCCGCGTTTTGTCCCAATGTCCCAGAAACGGCTGCAGCAAGAGCCGCGTATCGCCCAAGGCGAGGGGATCCGGGCATTGGCAGAGCGCTGAGGGGGAGCCCACCCGGGGCCAACTATGAGCGGAGAGTTGGCATTTGTAAAGCGAGTCTCTACCCTGGATCAATGGGCGGTAAAAAAAACCCGAAAGGGATCCAAACGATCCCCTCGGATCTCTACCTGCCGCCTCCGCTCCTTTGCGGCCTCCCACTCCTCCACCCGCGTTTCCTCCCCCGCCCCCAAACCCGCCTTACCGGGACAGGCGAGCCGGGGATCCCTCCAGGGCGATCCCTGCATAACTCCGGGCCAGAAAATCGGAGGCCGGCCGGGCAGCTCGGCCAAGGGCTTGGGGTATCTGGAGACGGCGGCCGGGTTGAAATACATCCCCGCGGCGGCCAGTCCGTTCAGGCGGGGCAGGCCGGAGAGCAGGTTGCCGGCGGCGGCGGCGGCAGCAGCGGCGGCAGCGCCGGCCACGGGTCTGCCCAGGATGTCGCTGATGCCGTGCGGGGTGCCCAGCGGGATCTGCGCATTGAGGCCGCCCAGGGCGGGCGCTTTGAAGCCGGCCGGGCTCTGCAAGGCGTAGGGGAAGAGAGAGGTCTTCATCTCGGCCATGTTGTGCAGCGCGGCCAGCGGCGTACTGCTGAGCACGAAGGCGCCCTGGCGGTTAGCCTCCATCTGCCCCACGGCTAACATCGGGGAGCATCAAGGGGCGGCGGCGGGGGGGAGGAGAAGAAGAGCGGGGGGGAGGGAGAGAGGGAGAGGAAGGGAGAAAAGGGGGGAGCCGCCGCTGCTTCCCGTCCTCCAACTCGGAGAAAACGAAGGCGGAACGCTCCTCGGCCTCCCCGGCGGCGCGCAGAAAGTAGCAGCCGAGCGAACCGAGACGGGTCGCCAAGTTTGGCCCCACGTGGAGGGCGCCGAGCAGAGGCCGCGATCGTCCCGAGTCCCGCTTGTTTGCCGAGGAGGGCCAGCCCAGCCCAGCCGCGATCGCCCGGGGTGGGACGTCCGCAGGCCGAGGGTGGAGGGAGACCAGGGCGTGGCGGTCGCCCGGGAAAGAAGGCGCGGGAGGAACCCCCACCGGCCCGCTCCAGTTTTCTGGCGGCTTTTCTGCTTTTGGAAAGGAAAAAGAAGAAGAAGAAGAAGCCCCGATTGGAAATCCTGCGGAGCCTTTTCCTCCACCGGCTTTTGCGATCCCTTTTTCCTTCCCGGCCTCCGCGGAGCTTCCCCGCCTGCGAAACCGCCTCGGCGAAGGACTCTCCGCTCGGGACAAGATGCGCTGATAACCTCGCAGCCACCTGCCAGCCGCGCTCCTCCGATTGGCCGAGATCTCTTCCGAGGCCGCTGCTCTCAGCCAATGGCTCGGCAGTCTACTCTCCCGCTTTTGCATCCGCCGCCCCGCCGGCTCTGTCTTTCAGGCGGGGCGGAGGCGGGGCCAAGGGACGAGAGGGGCGGGGTCGGAGCGAGGCTGCCTGAAGCTTCCGTGATAAAAGTCGGCCGAGGTACTTTTTAAATGGCTGTAAATTTACCAGCTGATTTATCTTTCCAACGATTAAATAAATCCCGCGGAATGGGAGTTTAGTTAGGCGTAAGCTTTTTTTTTCTTCTTCTCCCCCCCCTTATCCCTTCTGAGTTTAAGCCATAAATTTTGAGAAAAATTAATAAGAACGGCGTTTGATGGCACTGAAGTCCTCCAGTCCTTTCGCACCATTATTCAAAGCCACTTTTACAAACGAAAGTTCTTTTTTTTTCCTTTCTTTTTCCACCCGGCTCATTCCGCTTTTCTGAAGACCGCTAAACACATCAACGCGGCTTTTCCCACGGTTCAGCAGAAACCGAGCGACATAAAACGGAATCTGTGAATTTGCCGTTTCCTTATATATTTTTCCTTGATTTCCTCCCCCCCCCTCCCCTTCTCCTTTCCAGACGTGGAGAAAGACAAATTTGTCCTTTGCTTGATCTGGAGGGATTTTTGAGTCTCTCTCTCTCGCTTCCGAGGGTGCTTAATCTTATCCTGCAAAACACCTTTTATATAGCAGATTTCGTGTCCCTATTGATTACATTAGAACCGCCGCCTCCCGCGCTCGATTTTTCAGCCTGACTTTCCAAATATAAGCCAGGGAGGGCGGGGGGGTGGGGGGGAGAGATCTTTTCTGAAGCTCCTCTTGGTCGATCCTTTCAGTCGAGAGTTTATTTTGCAGCTTAGGTAGGTGTCTCTCCTTTTTTATTTGAAAAATAAGGTTCCCAGAGTGCATAAAATTGAGCGAATTTTCCGATTCGGCTTTAAGAACATCTCGAATTCCTGCACTCCACGACGCCTGATCTGTGGGGAAACCTGCGATAATTTTGAGTTTTTAAAGAAATTGTCTTTTGTTCTTCGTAGGCAAAGGAGAGCTTCTTAGGCCACTTTTGAAACTAACTACGGGTAATATTTCCTCTTTTTACTCAGAAATAATTCTTGCTGGGTTCTTGGAGGTTTTCTGCCAGAATTTTGTAACCATCTGCATTCAGCGCTCCTACTTATAGAGGCTGGATCCTGAATCGGCCTAATAATACTTAAACCACCGTCCAGGATGGCATGACCAGCAGTGACACTTATTTAAAATGAACTGATTGGAATCCGAATCATATCAAGGCCCAAGAGGCGTTCTTCCCAAAAGCTCTGGGAAACACATCTTGACTTCTAGGCGTTGAAGACAAAAACAACCGAATTACTGTGGGAGCCCCGCACGGGGACTCACAAAGCCTTGATTTTTAAGTGGAATATTTCCGTGTCAACCCGGCAGCTTCTCTTGACCCTACCTGGATATTTAATAGTTGTGAATGCTGGGAAAGGACTTGAGAAGGGAAGGCCAAGACGAAGGAAAAGTTTAAAAAGAAAAGAAAATCTGCACCAATAAAGAAGAAAGAGTGTGGAAAGGTAACTGCGACGTAAGATCAGACCTATTTGGAGAGCTAATCTTGGGTCGGTCACCGGGACCAGAAGTTCAGTCTTCCGAGCTTTCGGATTCGCCCATCCTTAGATAACTTCTCTAAAAATAGGTCTTATTTGGACTTGCTGGTAGTCTTCAGGGCAGAGGAAAAAGCGCCCCCGACCATAGCTGTGTATCCAATTACTGTGGGCGAGTGGGAATATTAAACCTGTTGCCTTCCACGGGTCGGTCTCGGAAGCAATATTATATCCGTGAACGGCACATCCAATTTCTACCAAATTTGGGATAGTGAATATGCGTAAGAATTTCCTCTCCCTGCATGGAAAAAAGCATTTTCTAGACACGTGTCTCACATTATAGAGAACTACTTTTTGCTTTATCTTCCGCAGAGTTATTGGCTCTAAGTGCCATTAAACTCGCTGGCTTCTACCTCTTCTTCTCCTAATAATACTTCCTTTAGGTCAGACCAATAGGTGACTATAGTACTTGGACCGATATTTCAGTTGCTTCTTTTTCTCTCCCTTTCTCCCACGGCATCCTAACTATTCCAACTCAGAAAGTTGCATTTTTATCCTTCCTATCGTCTCCAAAATCTTCATTCCCCCCGCCCCAAACGCAGCTGGCTGCATAGAGTGAGTGCTCGCAAGAAGCAACGTTACTAGGAAGCCAGGGTCCTTATGGCATTAGGTTGTACATTTTCTTGGAGTTTAAATCCGGGGGGGAGGGGGATGAGGGGAGAGGAGGGGAGAGAAAGAGAAAGAACAAGCCCTCTGGAAAAAGAAAGAAAGAACAAAGAGAGAGAGAAAGAGAGAGAGAAAAAGAAAGAAAGAAAGAAAGAAAGAAAGAAAGAAAGAAAGAAAGAAAGAAAGAAAGAAAGAAAGAGACTTCTGTTCTAGAGATTGTCCATTTCTCCCTTAGTTTAACCCTCTTCCAACGCACATTCACGCTTCCAATGAAATGCTATTGACAGGTGCCTTGCGATAAACTTCAGCGGAGCTGATTTTCTGCCAACTACCGAATTCTTCGTTTAGCTGGAATCTTGTAGCGGAATTTAGGGTGGCGGATTTTATGCGCTCTGGCCCGAGCCAAACTCAGAGTCAGAGGAAGTACCGCGATTGCAGCTACTCGGCGCTCCGATCTGGGGCCGACCGAGGTGATCAGTTTGGGGAAATGTCGAAAGAGGACACCGATCGATTCCATGGGATTTCGAACTAACAAAATCAACGGGACTCTGTCAGGAAAAGTAATGTCTTTCCAATGGCTGATTCAGAGTTACAATGTAATGCTATTGACGCGCGTGGAACAGAGGTTAGATTGTTCAGACGAACAACTTCGCGTTTTTAAGCCAAAGCTTGCTTGGAAATGAGTTCTTCTCTTTTTTAAAAAGGGTCCTAGTTTCCTTCTCTTCCCCCCCTTTCCCCCCCCCCCTTTTCCTAATCTTTCCCGAATTCTTCCTTTAACAGAACCAGGGAACAGCAGCGAACAACGCCTCTGTTATTCATAATAAGATAAAAGAGAAAAGAGTAAGAAAAATAAAAATAAACAGATATACGAAGTTCTAAAATGCATGCAACAGGTCTACCCCAACAGGCACAAAGCAGACATAAACAGAAGAGATTTCTAGATTTCTTTATCAGGCAAATCGTGGCAAATCAAGCAAACGAGGACAGAGGCTCACTTTTCAGGAACCTTGTAGCTTAAATCGTTAGAAAAGAAAGTAATTTTTTGGGGGGTGGGGGGGTGGGAGAAGAATTCAAACGCGACTTTCACTTGGAGTGCGGGGTTCATGCGACACCCTCCCCCAACCTTCTGCCCTTCGTACATGTTAGACTGCAATTCCCATCATCCCCAAACAGGACCAAGGAATGGCTGGGAAGGTCGTCGGTGGCGGCCCAATTTATCTCTGGAAGGGCTAAAATTCGCCGATCCCACCCGTAGCCGCCTTGTTTGTTAGGGCGTGCTCTAGAGAAGGTGCTCCGTATCTTCTGGGGGAATTCATTTGCCCCGTTTGTCTCCGGAGCTCCAACTCCGAGTCTTAGTTCTCAGTCGTTTTTTTTAAGGTGCCCCCAGACGGGAAGAGCCGCTCCTCGTTTTCAGACGGCCACCCATTTTCTGCTTGTAGCTGCGGCAGATCCAGAGGGTCTCCCGCCACTTCCGAAGGCTGCGTCATGCCTCCAGCCACGCCCACGCACCCCCCACCGCGATCCCCCCCCCAATTGCTCCGAAGAGAGACCGAAGGAAGAGGGAGGCTGGCATGTCCTCCGAAGAGAGACGCGGGAGGAAGAATTGCTGGAGAATCCAACGCCTTGGACTGGTCAAGGCAGGGAGAGCCAACCAAGCAAGGATTCAAATTTGGGGGATCCATACATGCCTTTCAGCCGACTGGAGGTTGGAGTGGAGGTAAAATTGTAGCCCTACTCTGTAGCATGAAGCCTTTTAGCCAGTTTGGGGAGTCTTTGCCTTCCCAGAAGGACAGCCAAGAGATGAGTTTGAAGAAGGAAGGAAGACACCACTGATCCCCTTCTTGGGATACCTAACCATATCACTCAGCAAGCAGAACTGAGAATGGTGGAGGATGAAGTTCAACCCATGTGGAGAGTGCTTACTGGAAAAGGTGAAGGTGTCCTCCTTTGTGACCCAGGAAAAGATGACTTCTCCTTCTGCCTTTCTCCAAGGAGTGATGGAGAGCAGGGTCAGGAGGGGAGCATGGCCACTTTATTGTGAGAGTTGGAAGATGAGAGAACAGCAAGCCATAGGATGGTTTCCCAAGTGTGGGATTGGCTCGAAAGCTTTCTAATCCACAGCCATGGTCAGGTAGGAAGTCATCCTGGAATTTAAAGCTCAAAAGTATCCCAAGAAGGTCTGCAGAATTTTTAGGCATTTCAAATACTGAGTTTTATTATATACAGCCTCCAGGGGGAAAAAATTCTTCCTTCTCTAAGCATCTCTCTAATGTTTCTTAGAAAAGGTTGGTCCTGCTTTGTTAGGGTAACATTGGGGTTTAAGTGTTTGCAGTGGTACAGCTCAGTAAATTGAATGGAAATCTTTGTTCAAATGGCCTTGTATATTAGTTGCAAAGCATCCAACGCAATCAGCATTTCCTTCTCCCTCATAAATTCTACAATTCTATGTTAAGGATATTACTTACCTGGTAATTCAATTTCTCTAAAAGTCAAGAAATAAGAAAAAAAAACAGCACAATGAAAAAGACTTCCACATCAATAGTTTTTTAAAAAAGTGTATTTGATTTTATAAAAAACCACTTAAATTATACTAACACTATTAATACAGGACTAACACATAGTTGATGTGAAAATAAGTGCCATTTTCTTGTAGGAAATGATACGTAAAGTAATACATAAACAACGAGACTCTTATGGAAGAAAATATAGTTCTGTACTGAATCGAATTACAGCAAGTCCTTGTTTAGTGACTGCAATTGTGACCAGCCTCTCAGTTGTTAAACAAAACAGTTACTAAATGAAAATCTCATGACTGTGTTTAGGATTTCACCTCAGTTTTTCTTTGCTTCTTGTTACTTCCTGGTGTTCCTTCTTTTTCTCTTTGATGACATCTTGGTATGGAGAAAATAAGAGCAGAAGGACACAGGAAAGATCATACTGTAATTGTGAGGACTGGTTGCTAAGTTTTTTAGGGCTATAATAATTTTGAAAGTCACTAAACGAGGCAGTAAGTGAGGCCTACCTGTACCTCCAGGCACTCTGGTCTGTCTTCTTGAACCATACTTTGATTTGGTTTGCTATCTAGCCTGGTTTCTCTCATCACTCTGCAATGGAGATCTTGGCCAAGGTCTTTGGCCCTGAGAACCTTGATGTACTCTATCCATCTCTCTCTTTGTCTTCCTCTCTTGC
Source organism: Ptyas mucosa (assembly GCA_012654045.1). Lineage (NCBI taxonomy): Eukaryota > Metazoa > Chordata > Lepidosauria > Squamata > Colubridae > Ptyas > Ptyas mucosa. The sequence goes on along the minus strand of WNWU01000043.1, from coordinate 4,449,027 downwards.
TTTCTCTTTCTCTCCAGTTTTCACTGTGATGGCCCATTCCCAGGTAATGCAATTCTTTTTTATCTGGTCATTCTGAATGCCATTTTCTCAGTCATCCTTGCAAAAGGTGCTATATAACCAAAGCTCTTCTAAGTCATGCGTCCTAGGCTTTTTCCCCCCTGCAGGAATGGTTTTCTCAAGCAGGAACTTTCTTCACTAATTTAACACCAAATCATAAGGATTTGTTGGCAAATGATATAGAGTTGCTACCCCAAGACCTCCAAACACCCAACATTTCTTAAATATGCTGTATTGATGAATAGGCCAGAATACATTAAGGCACTAAGAGTAAGCTCTCCTGCGCGAGCTGCATTGGCTCCCGTTGGTCTTCCGGGTGCACTTCAAGGTACCGGTTCTCACCTTTAAAGCGCTCCATGGCTTAGGGCCAGGTATTTATGAGACCACCTGCTGCTACCGATAACCTCCCACCGGCCAATACGCTCTCACAGAGAGGGCCTCCTCAGGGTGCTGTCAGTCAAGCAATGTCGACTGGCGGCCCCCAGGGGGAGAGCCTTCTCTGTGGGGGCACCTGCCCTGTGGAATGAGCTACCTCCTGGAATACGACTGATCCCTGACCTCCGGACCTTCCGTAAGGCCCTGAAAACGTATCTATTTCATCAAGCCGGCCTAGCCTAACTAGTTTTTTAATGGGATTTTAATTTTATAAGATTTGGGGTTTTAAATTGGGAGGCCGATTGATTTAATTTATTTTTAATTATCTTAACTTTTGTACTGTATGTATTTTTAATTCTGGCTGTTCACCGCCCTGAGTCCCTTCTGGGAGAAGGGCGGTATACAAATTAAATTAAAACTAAAACTAAAACTAAACTAAGTGGTTCAGACTCAGGAGAAAGTGTTTTGTCTGGGAAAAGCAAAAACAATCCATTTTGACCAAAGCTGCATTTTATTAAAAATTGAAAATGATTAAAAAATAATATTTTAATATTAAAATATTTAATTTGTTCTTTGTAAAAGTACTTTTAGCTGCTCACCACTTGAGCAGTTTATGTGTTCAAAAACCTAATACATCAATAAAAGAACTGCAGTGAATAAAAAATGGATGTCGATAGAGAGGAGAGGAAGATTTAAATTTAGTTTGATGTGGGTTTCAATTTCACTGAGTTACAGAGTGGTTTTAAGGATACAGTATCAAATTCCATATGTCCTGTACTGTAATTATATCTGTGATGTTCTGCTCTAATTCTCTCTTAATAACATCAATTAAAAATGCACAGACATGCATATAATAATTTTAGTAGATCTACCATCCACCTTAAGATTTTTAACAGGTTGACCTTCAGTTGATTAATTAATCACTGACATTTAAATAAATAGAGCTGCCATACAAACCTAGTGAAGGTACCTTTTGGAAGGTCTTGAGAGAAGGTGGAGTTATTTTGTTGTGAAAAAAACCCCTGCAATATAGGTCACCAAATTAGTTCTCCTTTCTAGAAATACAGGCCATATTGAAAATTGTGGTGCTTCCTTTATATCCCTTATCCTACGTATTCAATTTTCCAATCCTACCTAGAAAGTTTCTGCAGCTGTTGCATTGGAATACAGAATAGTTCTGACAAAGCAGCACCTTGAAGACTTCAAAATGAAACAAACTTTTCTGGGGAACAGGTAACTTTTGAAAAAATGTTGCTGTTGATCAGGCCACAGTGCTATTGTTAGCGCAAGAAGTAATTTGATAATTTTCAGAGGGCAGAATGATAGAGAAACATGCTAGAGAAATTTTCTGTCATTTATATGATGACATCATCATGGCTTGTACCAGAATTGACATATCGCCCCTTTCTCCCACTTCACTAAAATAAAATAAACTTACCACAAGAGATCCTGGTTATATTTTTAAAGAGGCTATAAAATACATGTTGTGGAGATTGGAAGACAATATTAACTAAGATCGGAAGTAGCATGTTGTTACCTACTTTTCTGGGCCGCCAAACTCATGAGGGAGAAAAGAAGCAACAGGGTTTTTTTTTCTCCCTCCTTAATCAGTTTTAAACATTTCAGTTATTGATATATACACACTAAAACTCCATTGTTAATAATTAACCTATTAAACATAGTCAGGAGTTTAAATAAGTAGTTAATCTGCAACACTCTTTTTAAAACCTCCCCTTCAAACTGTCCATTCACCTGCCTGCCACAAAACCTACATCACTGTTAAGGACAATATGCCTCTTCACTGATTCTGAATTTTTGGCAAGGGCAGTAAAATCTTTCCAGAATGGATTAAAACTGGTATTACATTTAATATTTTGTATTTTTGACTATAACATTTTCTGCTAATAGTATTTCTAGTAATTTGGAGTATTAAAGGCCTCAGGTTAGTATAGTAGTCTCTTTCCATTTTTGGGCTGTAGATACCAAACTACTCTTATATTTATTTTTCACTTTCTCTTTTATGGTAAAAGGCAAAATTCTGATATTGCTCAACCTGGTGGTCTACAGATGTTATTTAAATCCCTAAAAACTGATTCCCAACCCAATCCAACAGTCAATGGATTGGGTTCCAATGTTGCCATATTCCTTGCAGAAATTCACAAATACAGCCTTCACTTTTTTTTTTTTGGTTATAAGAATTTAGGCACACCACCATATTAATTTCTATGAATTCTCTCTAGCTCTTTCAGAGATGGGTCTTAATAGTTTCAGCTTCCCTCAAACATCCCATATTTTATCGCCAAACTCCTGTCCCACTAATATAAAACCTGAGTTTATGTTCCAGAGACTTCTTCCTTGTTCATCTTACATTTTCTGATTGCAGAACAGATGAATTAAACTATGGCAATTTGTACAGAAGACAGGAATTCACTATTCTTTTCCTAAAGAAGGAATATTGAGGCTTACAGCTGTTTATGAATCCAATTCTCTGACCTAGAGGCCTTTCACCCAAATGTGCTTCATTGTGCAGTAATGGAGGCCAACCTTGTCTGTCCTTGGAACTGTGCCAGTTCAACAGCGTAGCATTGAGAACATGGTTGGAGGAAGTGCCTTAGCCTAATTTTCCATCACGGGATTCTGTTTGTCCAACTGGGTCAAGCAACCAGCCATGAACAGTCTGCAGGATTGAAACGGCTCCTAACTATATGTCAATATTTCCTTGAAGAGCATTCCTACTGTCACCTCTTATCCAGTCAATCTTCAATGTTGTAATGAAATTTTCCTTCTCCGTTTTGTTTTTGTATCATATGGGAAAATTAGTCTCCTTTTTTTTACAGAATCTGACCTCCAACCTCCGGGTATTTCACTGTGCCCTTAAGACCCTGTTATTCTGCCAGGCTGGGCTAACAACGTAATAATTTTAAATCGGGTGCTTTAAATTTTGGGGGTTTTAAACTGAGCCAAAATTATTTAATAATTTTAAATTATTTTAATTGATGTTGTCTTGTGCTTTTAATAGGCTGTACACTGCCCTGAGTCCTTCGGGAGAAGGGCAGTATAGAAATAATAATAATAATAATAATAATAATAATAATAATAATAATTATTATTATTATTATTATTTGGAGTCTGTCCCCAATGCCTTCTGGGAAAGGCAGGTTTTTATCAGGTTCTACAATCTACAGTCATAGAGAAGAAGCAAAGCACTTGAGGGCAGGAAAAGAGGTAACAGGTGGAAGACCATTAAAAAGAAATCCAAGCTAGAACTAAGAAAAAATTCTTGACTGAGAACAATTAATCAATGGAATGTTTACTTCTGGATGTTGTAGAAACTTACATTGTAGAGGTTTTTAAGAAGAGTCTGGACAGCCATTTGTCTGGAATGGTATAGGGCAGACCTGTCAAACTGGCGGCCTACAGGCCGGATGCGTCATGTGCAGGCCACGCCCACCCTGGCTCCACAAAGGCAAAAAACATAGCGATACATCACAATACGTCACAAGACACGATTGAGTTTGACACTCGTGGTATTGGGTCTCCTGCTTAAGGAGGGGATTGGACTAGAAGACCTCCAAGGTCCTTTCAACCCTATTATTCTATGTTCTAAAATATGGGTCATTTTTGCTTTACACAGCAAGCTACAAGTAGTCCTCCACTTACAACTGTTCATTTAGTGACTGTTCAAAGTTACAACAGCACTGAAAAATGTGACTTATGACCGTTTTTCACACTTGTAACCTTTGCAGCATCCCTATGATTTTATGATCAAAATTCATATGCTTGGCAATTGGTTCATATTTATTGACCTAAATATGGGCCAGTTGCCAAGTGCCCTTAAATGTGATCATGATGTGATCTGACCACAGGGGTCCCTCGACTGTCAGAACTTTGAATCCCAGCTAGCTTCCAGCAAGCAAAGTCGATGTGGGAAACCAGATTCGCTTAATGTCCACATGTTTCACCTCACAGCTGCAGTTTGCTTTTCAAGTGTGGCAAAAAAATATATGTAAAATCAGGCACGACTCACTTGACAACCACCTTGCTAAGCAATGGAAATTCTGGCCCCATTTGTGGTTGTAAGTCAAGCACTACCTGAACCTCAGTACTTGAAGAATTGCATTGATGGACAATTGGTTTCTGGTACAATTCAAGATGCTGTTTGCCGCCTTCGTGATCAGGGGCCGACTATTTGCGGGATCGTCTTCTCCCGTTCCCACTGCTTGCCTGTTCCAGTCAGGTGGGCTCTTTCCATATTTTCTCAGAGATTGTGTAAAAGGACCAGGAATGCCTATTTTTCAGTTGTTGTCCTCCAATATCCCTCCTGATATTCAGAAAGTCTAAAGATTTGGTTATTCCATCAAGCCTTGGCTCTGCAACTCATTTGTATGATGAGTTGGCTTTTTGGTTTTGATTCTGTTTACCTCTTGATGGGTTTCAATTTATGGGTTGTATTGTATTTGTGACTTTGCTTAACTTGTTGCACTTACCTTGTTTATTTTTTAACCCAAATTATAGATTTGTGGAATTGTGTGACACTCAGCATTGGTCTGATGGGAGAGATTTATATGCCCTGAAAGTAAGTAAATATGCAAGTAAAGCACGTGTTTAGCACAACTAAATTCAGATCAACTACTAATCCAATCAAATCTTCATTGGCTGTACACAGTATTACTAATCAAGTCAGAAATCACTATTCTGATTCATCGAGGGCCTTCCTGCTTTTTCCCAGAAACTCGGTAATGTACCCCAATGCGTTGTAGCAAAAGAATACTAGTAGGATTTTGTTACCTCCTTCCAATTGGACAAATAAAGTAGCTGGCTTGCCTCACTTGTCTTGTTTTCATTGTGGTAATCTAAGATTTAGTTAACTACACCAATGATGGATAGTTTCATATCTGAAAGAAGGAGATTTGCTTAATAATTATTCATTCTTCATGGATATTGCATCCAATTTTGGTCACTGTGATGCAAAGAAGATGTTGAAGGTCTAGAAAAAGTGCAGAGATGCATTAGGAGACTGAAAGCTAAAACATACAAATAATTTGGTATGTCTGGTTTAATGAAAAGAAGGACTAGGGGAGATAGCAGTCTTCCAATATCTCAGGGGCTGCCACAAATATGAGGGAGTCAAGCTATTCTCCAAAGCACCTGAGGGCAGGACAAGAAGCAATGGGTGGAAACTAATCAAAGAGAGAAGCTAAGGAGAAATTTCCTGACAGTTAGAACAATTAATCAATGGAACAACTTGCCTCCAGTTGTGAATGCTCCAACACTGGAAGTTTTAAAGAAGAAATTGGACAACCATTTGTCTGAAATGGTGTAGGGTTTCCTGCCTGAATAGGGGGTTGGACTAGAAGACCTCCAAGGTCCCTTCCAACTCTGTTATTCTCTTCTCTTCTCTTCTCTTCTCTTCTCTTCTCTTCTCTTCTCTTCTCTTCTCTTCTCTTCTCTTCCCTTCCCTTCCCTTCCCTTCCCTTCTCTTCTCTTCTCTTCTCTTCTCTTCTCTTCTTACAACAAGAGCAGCATTATCCCTAGTATCTACACAAGATATGGAATAGTAGCATCTGCTGTACTGTTTCTAATCTAATTGGGGCAGGTGTGGCTCAGCTGGTGGGGGATTCAAAGTTTTTACTCAGTGAAAGTGCTGAAGGAGAGATGCTGTGTCTATAGCCCCTCCCAATGCTTTTTTTTTTTGCATTAGAAAAGGTAAGCTGGCTAAATACTTAGTCGATTCCCAAGTATGCTTTACAGCACATGTTGCACTGATAATGCTTATATATACAATGTAATCTTCAATTTGATGGTTGCAGAAAGCCTTTAAAATAACTTATACATGTGAAATATAATTAATCTATGTAAAACAAATGCAAAGTCTGAATCAAGTCAAATGTTTTAAATTACTTTTGGATTAATTATTCAGTGTTGGATCGCTTTTCACTTTTTATCCCAAAGGTGCTTTTTCAAAAGGCAACTGGACTTCCTGTTTTTTCTTTGAAGATGTTTTGCTTCTTATCCAAGAAGCTTCTTCAGCTCAGAGTGAAGTGAAACATCTCCAAAGAAAAACCGGAAAGTCTAGTTGCCTCTTGAAAAAGCACTTTCGGGACAACCAGGACCTGGATGATTGAGAATCTCCATAGATATTTTCACTTTTTAGTACAAGGCAATAAGAAGATGTACCATGGTTGTAGTATCCTTTTTACAAACTTTTTGTTAATAACATTTTCTTGGGATTTTGGCAGAGAAGGGAAAATATTTCCCTGCATCCTGTTAATCCGATGAAGACTAACTCTGCACTAAATATTTAACAAAAAAAAAACAAACTTTGCTGTATGTGATGCATTTAAAGTAACTTGTAGTTGGGTCCTTAATCTGCCCTTTTGGTTAACTATTTTATTCCAGATTGCTGTAATTTGCAATTCTGTTGATTACCCACAAGCTTATGGAACTGAAAACTTCTAGTTAAGAGATTCTGATCACTGAATTTTGGGGGAAAAGTGGAATCAGTATAAGAGGCAAGTACTGCCACCTGCTGATTATCATCCTGAATTGCAGAAACCTCACAAAAAACTGATAATTTAACAATCTTCCTACAAAGGTTTTGTGAGATTGCTTGCTATGTGTCATATCATACATCAGGTATCTCAAACCTCCCACATAACGGCATTTGCTTAGTCTCACTATTGTTCTTCAGCTTTTAGTAAGTGGTTTCTTTCCACTAAATTAAAGGAGAACAAAAGAGTTACTTATGTTCTATTCCTTTTATACAGTAGATTATTTTTATGGATAAAAGGAAAACAGATCTGCCCCCTTTTCCTATGAAAAAATAGTATAATGATACTCTCTGGAAGGGACAAATTAAGCAAGTGTAGGTTTCTTGACATTAATTAAATTTGTTTTTAATAATATGTCCTTTTTGTTAAAGAAAAATTTGCTGTTGTTAACCTAAAACAAATTACTATTTCTTCCAATCTTTATATATGATTCAGTGTGTTCGTTAGCAGTTTATTTATTTTTAAATACCTACACAGTTTGATCTTGGAGGTCTTCATGCTGAAGTGTGAAATAGAACAATAACTATTACAAGTAAGTTACTGTATGGCAAAATATTGCTGTGGAAAATACTTGTTTCCTATTCCAATCAATCAATTAATTTTGCCCAATTCTGGACTGCAATCTAGATAATCAGGTCAGGTTTTTAGCAATTGCCTAAACCAAAAATACTCTTTTTCTAAGAATGATTCTTGGAATTTTTTTAGCAAGATTTGTTAAGATGAATAGAATGGGGTTACAAGAATTCTAGCAGCTAAACTATCTTTGGTTTAGAATCATTATATCTCCATATAAATTAGGGTAGAAAGATCCTGGTTCTTTTTCTGACAGCCTTATGACAATCTGGTGGAGAGATGGTTTCCTTCACTTATAATGAAGATATTTACAGCTGTTTTTTAAAAAAACTTTAATTCTATCGGCATAGGAATTGACTTCATGAAGAAAATATCTGAACCTAGTCTGAGGTGCAAATGTGAGTTACATATTGTAATATACAAAAAAGGAAGAACAGAAAAAGGATGGGTTTGGGGAAGAGTATGGGGATATTATATATATATAGGATACAAGTCACATTGAAGGGATTGTGTAGTGCATGTGTAAGTCACTTCCACCCATCCAAACCCACCCTCTAGAAACTCATAACTGAAACAATATATTTCACATATGAGAGGAATACCCAGCTGCTACATGGAGTTCACCTACCCTAGGATGGTCCCTGTTTAGGAAGTCCTCAACAATTCATGGTGACCAGAAATAAAGATTGTTTAGCCATCATTAAAAGCTGCTGCAGTACACCATTAAAAAGAAAAAAGTCCAAAATCAAAGATCAGGTAGCTGAACCAATCAGGTGCTACCTTTGAGAATTCAAAACCAGCGAAAATCTCACCATGTTGCTTATCCAGCTTAGCTGGATGAACATTCCCAAAAGTAGGAACTAATTAGCTATTTTTCCTCTGCTTAGGTTTTTAACAGCAACCTCCTCATTAGTGATTTGTATCATTTTAGAGTATCCTGCATAGCTTTGTAAATATTATAGTAATGCTGTTTCCCCAATGGCTGGATGATGTTAGAAGAGTGTAGACGTTACTAGGGAAGAAATGGCCAATATCTTATTTTAAGAAACAACTTCCAGCTGTTTAAAGTAGCTGGAAGTTCAAATCTGTGACAGTCAACTCTTCAGCACCTCGTGACCTACAGTACTAGCCACAAAGAGGCCATAGGATATTGATGGAGAGTTAGGGAGTTACTCTTCCTCAATCTCTTCCTTGTCTATCTACCTGCAAGCTCTATCTGATAGATTGCTAATTTGAGCTCACTTCCTTCTGTTTTTCTTCTTAAGTGTACATGCATGAATTCCATGCAGTTGGACTGTCCGCTGAGCAGGAGATAACTAGCTTGGTATCAGGCTTATCGCATCTCTATAAACCAGTGGCCCCCAAACTTTTGGGTACCAGGAACCGGTTCCGTGGAGACAGGTTTTTCCGTGGATTGGGGGGGGGGGGGTTAGCATGCTGCCTGCATCGTGCAGATGGGGCTTTGCTTGTTTACACAGCCTGGTGTCTGGCATGCCACAGACAGGTCCATGGATCAGGGGGGATGGGGACCCTTGCTATAAACTATTTCCTGTAAATACATCTCCATTGAGGCTGTAATTATAAAATCTGATTCAATAATCATTGCTCAAGTCAAACTCCTGGTCTCAGGATTGTCTTTGTCTTACATATAGAATGCTTCAGTCCAGGGATAAAATCCATCAGGTTCTGACAGGTTCTGGAGAACCGGTAGCGGAAATTTTGAATAGTTCGGAGAACTGGCAAATGCCACCTCTGGCTGGCCCCAGAGTAGGGTGGGAATGGACATTTTGCAATATCCTTCCCCCAGGAATGGGGATTTTGCAGTATCCTCCTCCTGCCATGCCTACCAAACCACGCCCACCAAGCCACACCACACCCACCAAGCACACCCACAGAACCAGTAGTAAAAATTTTGGATTTCACCACTGCTTCAGTCTCCAATAAAGGTGTATGAGTTGCTGAAGAAATCTTGAAAGAGATGGAAGCAGAGGCAGCAGGAGGATTGTGGAGGAGAAAGAAACCCGGATGGCAGGGAAGTGGCAGCCAATGGATGGCCTTCTAAACTTGTTTGAATACATGACGTATATTCAACATCTGGTCTTTTGCCAACTGACTTTGCAAATTGATTTTACGTAGTACCCTGAAATCAACAGAGTGAAGGTCAATTCTGACATGTATGAAGACAGAGCTGCAATAGTCACAGATGTCTATGGGTGCATTGACCAATATATGATCCTAGAGAGCACCCTAAAATTGTAAGCATTCAGGAAACACAAAAAGGATAAGATGCTTTTGTTTTACAGTGTTCCATCAAGTCAATATTTCCATGCTTTTTTTTAATAACACACAAACACACATGCAAAACATTCTGTAGCAATTTGTAAACTGTCCAGACAAGAAATCCTGGTCATTTTGTTTGTTTTAGAGATTTGTGAATTTTGAAAAGAATGAGAAAAGAATGAGAAAAGATCAGAAAAGAATTAGATGTGAGTTTCCTACAGGATTGCTTTTGACATTCTATAATTTAATTCTTTAATTCTGTAATTGTCCACTAGAGGGCTCTCCATCATAATCAGACATAAATATAGTCAGTGTTGAAATGAAGCTTGTTGACATGATTTTTTTAAAAAGTCAGATGCCATAAACTTTTTTGGCCAGCCACCCACTTGATCAAATGGGACTCAGTAACCTGTATGAGTTGATAAAGTGGATCATTGCCTCAAAAGTTTATAACTTAATTCCAACCAGTTTCTACTTGTTCTTATTTATCTGTATCATTTATAACACTCTCAAATATTTTCTTATGTCTAATTTCTCTTCATTCTTAAGCCTTTTCAGTCACTCAGGATTTTGCACATTTTTTTTCCTGAAAACTCATTTTTGTTCTTTTGTTAAGATGAAGAGATGAAGGTGAATGGCTGTGAGTTCGCCAGGAAAGTTCAGCTGAGTGGCAGGAGAAAGCAAAGTAGGAGTAGGACACCTGATGTGTGTATATCAAGGCTGGAACTCACCTTACTGCACAAAGCTAAGATTTTAGTAGCCTCTCTTCACTGTGTAGCCTAACAGCCAGTAGAAAAAATGATCTTTCTGGCCCCAATACTGGCCCCATTCAGAGAAGATGGATTGCATGGAGTGCATTTATTTATTTATTTATTGGTTCAATTTATATGCCGCCCTTCTCCGGAGACTCAGGGCGGCTTACAATGCGTTAAGCAATAGCCTTCATACTTTTGTATATACCTGCTTAGTAGGGCGTTTGGCCCTCCCAAGCGGTGTTCTTTTTTATACAAAGTCAGCTTATTGCCCCCACAATTCGGGTCCTCATTTTACCTACCTCGAAAGGATGGAAGGCTGAGTCAACCTTGAGCCTGGTGAGATTCGAACGTACAGTAATTGCAGGCAGCTGGTGTTACTTAACAGCATTTTAATCTGCTGCGCCACCAAGGCTCTACTACTTTACTAGCAAGTGCTTGATTAACGTGGGAATGAGGAGCATCTACTGTTTCAGCCATGTGACAAATTTTCTAGTATTATCGAGCATCATAGGAAGGTGTGCAAGAATCTAAAATACATACTTTTGAAATGTGTTTCAAAGAAAGTAGCATTGCAAGTAGGAATAGTTTAACCTTTAACCTTTTTACAGACAAGTTATAGAAGCACCATCTTCTTCTTTGCCCTCATTAACTCTGCGGCTCTGCAGCAGTAATTGTATTTTAAAAAATGGCAAATTTAGCTCTAGTGCGGTCATTAATCTGACTGCTTTTTCAAGGATGTGTATCCTTCCAGAATAATTGTATTAGTTAGAACTACTTGTTTACAGGACTGGAGAAAAAGAGGACAGAAAAAAAAAGGGAAATGCAGCCACTTCTACTAGGATGCTCCATTAAAAACTACAGCTGCAGTTCAGCTGCAGTGAGCATTTGGTGTTCATGTATTAACAGCACCAGAGTTTGAAACTATACAAGCAAACAAGTCTTTGAGATTTGGAGGAAAAGCAAGATGAGAGACCCCGGGAAGGTTCATTGCCCCCTTCTGTCTGTGGTTTGTCTGTCTCTGTTGGATAATGCTGGTGGGGCCATCCCTGCATTTCTATGCCTGGCATTAAAAAGTCAGATGCAGGAACCCCACTGATCTTTCAGTCTTCACTGGTCCAGAGGCAGCACAGTTGAAAGAGAGAAAACGAAGGAGACCAGGCTGTTTTCTTCCGCTTCTTTGTTTTGGGTTGAAGCCCCTGGAAGTGCTAAACATCTTTTCATGTGGAATTTTTTTTTTTTTGCTAATGTACTGGATGTGATTTTTTTAAAAGAAGAAGAAGAAGAAGAAGAAGCAAGCTTCTAGAGAAATTATTCCTTTTAGGAATAAAATCTGAATGGACTACTAGTTTCCTAATATTATTTGCTCTTCTGTGGTAAAAGATGGAAATGGATGGAGCGAGGAGAGAATCTGAAAATGGGTCTTTGCTGATAGATGCCTCCTCACATTCGTCACTGGTGGATCCCTTCTCACAACCATTGCACTTCATCGAATCCTGGAATTTCCATCTACTCTCTGCTCTGATGATCTTGGTGACCTCCTTGTCCCTGTTTGAAAATTTTATTGTCATCTTCATCACCATTAAATTCAAACAGTTGAGGCAACCTCTCAACTATGTCATTGTGAATCTCTCCGTGGCTGACTTCCTTGTATCTCTGGTTGGGGGAACAATCAGCTTCCTAACTAATCTGAAGGGTTATTTTTATTTGGGCCATTGGGCCTGCGTCCTGGAAGGCTTTGCAGTCACGTTCTTTGGTAAGTGGAAAGTTTGGGGGGTTTTTTTATTAAAAAGTTTTATAAAAGATACAAACATTTTCACCCCCCCTCCTAACCCCCCTTCCTCACTCAATCCCACCCTTTTACCCATCCCCCTCCCATCCCCCCTCACCCTTCCCCTCCACCCCCCCCGAACTTCCCAGAACAAGCACAGGGTATAGCATTCATAAACATAGAACTAAAATATGCTAACATGTTGACCTCAAATTATCCCTAGATCTTTAACTCCTTATAACTCAAAACACTATAAACATAAACTATAAACTATGAATTAGATTACATATTTCATTCATAAGCTATTTGAAGTTTCTTAGTCTGATACTTATTTTGAATATAGTCAATCCATCTTCTCCATTCCGATATGCCTATTTTGTTTGAGTGAACTTTCAAATATGCTGAGATTTCTGCCAAATGCACTACTTTTAATGTCCATTCCTCGATGGTAGGTAGATCTTCCTTCCTTCTTTAGAACAAGTGACATTTGCACTTTTAACTTCTATAGTTTGCGTGGTTATGGACCAGGTGAAAGGAATGTGTTTACAATCTACAAACTTCACAGCTGGCATTGACTAATACTGCCAAGCTGGCATTTGCTAATGCTGATGTTAATTATTGAATCGTACGTAAGATGATTTCTTAGTAACTGCTTTCATTTCTGAAGCCAGAGAAAAATATATACTGCAAGGCAGCCCTTTTCAATATATGCATGTATTTATAAAGATGTCTCCCAAGACTGAAGAAAAAAGGTTTTTTTTTAAAGAGGTGGGAATAAAACCCACTTTCATAATAATATAATTTGAAGCGATTGTGATAAAGTGTGTCTCCTGGTGAAATAATGATATTGTATCCCAAAGTAACTATAATGTTCTTAGTTGATCAAGTACTGGTCAGTTAGTTTGTGTCTAAAGTAACACATAAAAAAGAGATCTGTCAAATGGATCCCACATATTTTCCAATCAGCTTAGTATCTTTTCTAGCAACTGCAGTTATTCCCTAGGTTAAATTTAGTAAGCTGTTCTACTTCACTGTCCATAGAACTGTTTTAATAAAATTATATTTGATTAAGAGTAAGCATTGGGCTAACCTGAGTTGTAAACTAAGTCTTCTTGGAGTGAAGCTTGATTCTTGGTGACTTAATGGATACATTCTTGTAGATTTCTTGGTAAAGATATAGAAAGTGATTTGCCACACTTTTCTTCTTGGTCTCTTTTTCAACTTTCCAATCCTCCCTTTGAATACTGTCCGGGGATAATTGTCCTGTAGAATTTCCCTGCTCAATAATAATGTGTAGTACAGGAGTTCTGTTTTTTTTAAATTGAAGTGTTGAGATATTTTTAAAAGAAATCTACCACTATGTAGAGTGAATAATTTGACCAAATTATAGGGAAACCTACTGAATTCAGCACAATCTATTTCTATGAAAGATGCTTCACCATCTAATCCTGAGACCTGATGTTGCCAACAATTGAGGGAGGAGGTGGCTCCAAGAGGTGTTATGTCAACATTGGGAAGAAGGGCATCTAGTTTTTCCTGTTGGTATATGTTGGCATAGGACTAGGCAGTGATGAAACATTGCATTGCTTTGATGTCAATTGTGACCCCTTGTGAATTTACATCACAATAGTTTAGTTTAGTTTACTTTATTGTCATTGTACATGGTACAACGAAATTAAATGCCGTCTTCAGTGTGCATTATAACTATAAAAATAAAAACACAAAAAAACCCTTTAAATTCTATATAATTGAAATTGAAAACCCGATATTGCACTATACTGTAGAATTCAATATGGTTATTGCCCTGGGACAGAAGCTGTTTTTCAGCCTATTTGTCCTTGTATAATATAAGGATAAGAGTGGTGTGGTGGCCTAGAGGTGGAGCTCTCACCTCACAATCAAGGGGCTGTAAGTTCGATCCTAGGTAGAGGCAAATATTTCTTTCTCTGGGCATGTTGAGCATATATCTCTGAATATAACTCCGCATTGGTGACAGGAAGAGCATCTGGCAAGTAAAAACTCAGCTCCATTCAGTTGTCCAGACTCCACCCCGCAAACGATTATGGGGTTGTTAAAAGAAGATGATGATAATCACAATATAAGCATAAAAGAATTGAGTTTTTGTGGTGATGTCACAATGCATGTTCTGTCATTTTGGAGTCATCACAGTTAAGGATGCCTATGATCTTCTCTATGTTCTCTTGACAATAACATGCTCAGTTCCATCAACATCATTTGATGTCATCAGACAGGAAAGTTGATAAGAGCAATGATGTCAGTAGACAGAGAAGTGTGTCTAAATATTATGGAGAGAGGTTCCTGAGCTGTATTTTTGGCAATCGGCTTTCCTGAGCTCCATTTTCTCTGGCAGAGGGTTGCAGGTGGCCGTTGCAGCTATAAATGAAGCTCAGGAGCCTGTTTTCACTGGCAGAGGCACTGTGGGCCAGTCCTTCGCTGTTTTCAGCATCCCATGGGCCGAATCTGGCCCACAGGCCTTGAGTTTGACACCCTTGGAGTAGATGAGTCTATAAATGGAATTCTGGACTTTAGTTTCCTTGCTGGAAAGCTGGCCTTAATTGAGTAAACTATGGTCTGTAATGTCTCTTATTCTCATTACAGGAATTGTTGCCCTCTGGTCGCTTGCTCTGCTTGCGTTTGAGCGTTATGTTGTAATTTGCCGTCCCCTGGGAAATGGACACTTCAAGGGGAAGCATGCTGCTCTAGGAATAGCCTTTGTGTGGGTTTTTTCCTTGATATGGACCATCCCTCCAACAATGGGGTGGAGCAGCTATACTCCCAGCAAGATTGGGACCACTTGTGAACCCAACTGGTAAGGCAATTCAGGGAAGCAGCCTTTCTCCTTTCATCTAACAGAACCTAACAGCTTTGCCTGCATCTCTCTTTTATAGGTATTCTGGAGAATATAACGATCATACTTTCATTATTACCTTCTTCACCACTTGTTTCATAATGCCCTTATTGGTTATTTTGGGATCCTATGGAAAACTGATGCAGAAACTTAGAAAGGTAGGTGCAAATGTTTATTACCGTAGAAATATATACTGTAATATACTTTATTTTATTTATAATAAATTTACATGCCACTCATCTCACTATTGAAGCGACTCTGGGCAAGTACTGGGCAAAATAATGATGAATTTCAAGGCATGGCATTTTGTGTTAAGGGAAAGTATTTTAGCAATGGTAAATATGTAATCTTTAATATATGATCCTTAGAAACTAGGACATCTACGGTGCCCTGGATAGTATTAACCTGCCTCCAAAGTTAAATATAAAGTTTATTTTATTTTATGAATTAAATCTCAGGCAAGTACCAGATCAATGGACATTTACAGTGACTTCACTGAAACATTTTAATATTATTTCCTGTTTCATTTCCTTTGGTCTCTACAAAATAATTAAAATATATCATTTAATATTCTTTATTGCGTAATGAATACACTCACTTATTTAAAAAAAGAAAGCCAATACTATAGAGTTTGACACTTTCAATGTTACATCATTTGGTTGATTATCTGATAGAAAGTGATAGAAAGTGGACTTCTATTTCAGCAGAAGAGTAAACCAATATTTCCTACAGTTGTACAATTCTACAATTCCATGTAGCTAAATGGATTGACAGATGGCTCTCTCCATACTTCTTCCCTTCAAATTGTTTTGGCTTTCTGGGTAAGCTTGGGGCTAATCAGCAAGAGATATTTAGCCTTCAGATGTCATAGTCCCTGCCCGAATGGCATGGTAAAACAAAGACACAAAAATACATATACATGTATTTTTCGCTACCGGTTTGCCCTGAATCGGGTGAACCGGTAGCGGTGGCGGCAGGAGGCATGCACAGAAGTGTCATGTGAGCACGAGCACATGTGCGTCCACGAGCAAACCGATAGCGACAGGATTTTAATCCCACTACTCATATACACATACACATACACATACACATACACATACACATACACATACACATACACACTGTATATCAGAGGTGTCAAACTCATTGAGGGCCACGTCAGGGTTGTGTGTTTGACTTTGGGGTGGGGGTGGGGAGATGTGGCCAGCTTGACATCACTCATGTCGGGGGCACTTGTGTCCCAAGCGCTCTGCCAGTGAAAACGGGCTCCCGAACCGGTAGTAAAACCGGCAGGAGGCTCTGCCCACCGACCCCAACGTCATCAGGAAGCTTCTGCATGCATGGCCTTGTTGCAAACTGGTAGTAAAGGTAAGTAGAACCCACCCCTGCTGCATATGTATATGTTTATGTACAAAAGTACACAGACAACAAAGCAGCTAATAATAGTGTGCATCTATTGTGTTGCAGGATGATGGATATTTTCTCTATGGCAATAATGGAAGCGCTAGATATTATTCCTTTTATACTCCACTTTTTTCAGGCTAGTAATTTTGGGAGTTCATACAATCCTATCCGATACTAACAAAACACACATTTTGGTGCTGCTCTGAACAATGCATATTTGCACAGAAGTTATAATTAAATCATAGAAGTTCAGAGAGTCTCTCTGGGGGAAGATGGACAAGTGGATTCTTGCCCTTCTCCCCAGCAGCATGAAGAAATGCCCTTTATTCATTTAAAGCACATCTATGCGCTCCTTTAATTATGAGCCATCCTTTCAAGTCAATTCACAAAAACTATCAGACAAAAGCAAAATATAAATGGGATAGGAAACCATACCGATGAAAATAATGAAACAATTCTTCAACCAGCTAAAACCATAATATATTAAATTAAATGGCCAGGTTATCTGCCTTTACTGATGCGCCAACAGAAGCATCCTTTTTCATAACCCTCAGAGGGATAGAAGAAGAGATGGAGTTTATGCCCCCAGAAACGTTTATATAACAATTTATGTTGCAGGATGTTACTGTATAGGGTAGAAGCACTGGAAAGCAATATCAATATCTCAAAATGTTTCTGGGAATCTGTCAAGAGTGACTAAAATTTAGGGAGAAAATTTCTTGTTTTCATGTGATCTAATTTGCTTTTTTTCTGTTTTGTTGTTTTGAGCACAGTCCTACGCACTAGCAAATTTTGGCTTCCTGCTGTTTCAATCGTGTCTTCTTCCTTCCCAGTTTCTCTGGAGTTTTCAGCTACTCTTTGAAAAATCAGACTTCAAGTCTGAAAAGTTGATTGATGTCCTTTCTCTTTCCAATCAAACAAAATATTTGTTTGCAATTTCCATTTCAAATGCAGAGTAAAGCGATGATTTTAAATTAAAAGTAATAGAACACTCTGTGTGTGTGTGTGTGTGTGTGTGAGAGAGAGAGAGAGAGAGACAGCCATAATCAATGTAATGCAGATAGTCCTCAACTTATGACCACAACTGAGCCCAAAATTTGTGTTGCTAAGTGAGATAGTTCGGTGAATTTTGCCCCATTTTACAACCTTTCTTGCCACAGTTATTAAGTGAATCACTACAGTTAAGTTCATAACATGTGTTGCTATGAGAATCTGGTTTCCCCATTGGCTGTGCTTGTCAGAAGGTCACAAAAGGTGATCACGTGACCTGGGACACTGGAAGTGTCATAAATATGAGTCAGTTGCCAAGTGTCTGAGTTTTGATCACGTGACCATGGAGATGCTGCAGCAGACACAAATGTGAAAAATGGTTATAAGTCACTTTTTTCAGTGCTGTTGTAACTTTGAATGGTTGCCAATGAACTACCTATGCATATATTTTATATGGACTTATGTCAGGGGTGAAATCTAAAATTTGTTACTACCGGTTCTGTGGGCGTGGCTTGGTGGGGGGGGGATAATGTGACTGGGTGGGCGTGGCCAATTTTTTTTTACTTTTAAAACCATTTTTTCTACAACCTCTTCTGCAAAGTGGTTGTAAAAAAATGCTTTCAAAAGGCTTTGACGGTCCCAGCTGTGTTGCCTGATCGGCAGAGACTTTTTTTCTTTTAAATGCCTCTGCCGATCAGGCAACTCAGCTTGGATCATCAGAGGCATTTAAAAGAAAAAAAGGGTTTTTTTCTTTTAAAAGCCTTTGATGATCCCAGCTGAGCCGCGCGATCATCAGAGGCTTTTTTTTTACTTTTAAAAGCATTTTTTCGGCCGAAGAGGTTGTAGAAAAAATGATTTTAAAAGTAAAAAAAAGCCTCTGATGATTGTGCGGCTCAGCTGGGCATGGGGGGGAGGGGCAGGGATTTTTGCTACCGGTTCTCCAAACCACCCGCCTCCATCGCTACTGGATCAGGCGATCTGGTCTGAACCAGGAGCATTTCACCCCTGACTTAAGTGGCTTTTATTGCCCATATTAGTATCCTGCTAATATGCTTAACAGATGAGAAATCATTTACCATCCAAATCTTGCTGAATTGCAGTCCTAGCATGCATTACCATTGACTGAGCTACATAAGGTACCTGGCTATTGCAGTCCAATAAAGCTAGGGCTAACTGCATCTTTAATTGCTGATAAAATGGAAGGCCAGAAGATTATTTTGGATGCATTTGAAACACCAAGGATTGCATCTTGCATTTCCTTCCTTCCTTCCTTCCTTCCTTCCTTCCTTCCTTCCTTCCTCCCTCCCTCCCTCCCTCCCTCCCTCCCTCCCTCCCTCCCTTCTGATTCCCCCCCTTTTTTTCATTTTACAAAACCCTGACTATCTGATGGATTTATGCCAAAACTATGCAAAGGTTTAGTGAGGATTTGCACCTGAGCCTTCACAACTTTTGCTTGATGTTTTAATCACTAAGTATAACAACAAACTCTGATTCATTTCTTCAAAGCTCTGCTGAAGTCTAAAATCACATGCTAAGGATTCTTCAGCGCATTGTCTTACATTTGAAAAGGACCCTGGAAATATCCAATCTTGCTCAAAGAAGTCTCAGCCCTACTTAATCTTCTCATAGGCTTATTAAGAATTAACCCTGATTTGCCTTTATGCATTCTGGCAGTTTTATGAAAAGTAACATGAGGACTTGCAAATTTCAATCATTTATTATTTTTAATTGCATTAGGATTGAAGCTACATATGCACTGAATTATTGATTGTTTTGCATTTAGTGCTTTGTTGTTTTGCCTTGGTTGATGATAGCCATCTTAATATCCTTAGCTTGATCTATTCTGGCCCTCCTTAAATTTTGACATGTGGGCCTCAGTCTGATTTAGGTTTTGCAAGTAAAGGGGGTGCTCTTTAATCCACATTTGCAGCAGGATGCTGGGCCAAAGCCCTCACTTTGCTGACCCACTAGATCAGGGGCGTCAAATTTGATTTCATTGAGGGCCGCATCAGGGTTGTGTTTGACCTGGGTGGTGGCTGGGGTGGCCGTGGCCAGCTCAATGTCACTCATGTCAGGGGTTCCTGTGGTGGCCCAAGCAGTCTGCCAACAAAAATGGGCTCCCAAGCTCCATTTTTGGCTGCGACGGCCTCCTGTACACTTCTGCCAGAGAAAACGTAGCTCAGGAGAGCCGTGAGCAGCCTTCCTGAGCTTCGTTTTCTCTGGCAGAGGGTTGCAGGAGGCTGTTGCAGTCAAAAATGGAGCTTGGGAGCTTGTTTTCACTGGCAGAGGCACTGCGGGACAGTCCTTCACTGTTTCTGGGGGGGGGGGGCGTGGGCCAGATCTTAGCACTCCACAGACCAGATCTGGCCCACGGGCCTTCAGTTTGACACCCCTGTACTAGATGTTTCTCTTTTCTTTCTAGGTTTCAGATGCTCAAGGCAGATTAGGGTCTGTACAGAAGCCAGAAAGACAAGTTGCCAGAATGGTGGTGATTATGATCCTTGCTTTTTTAATCTGCTGGACTCCATATGCCGCCTTTTCCATCTTGGTCACCAGCCATCCCTCGATTGAACTCGACCCTCGCCTCGCTGCAATCCCAGCCTTTTTTTCCAAAACAGCCACAGTTTATAATCCAGTCATCTATGTCTTTATGAACAACCAGGTACCGGTTGTTAAAAACACAGACCCTTGTTGTATCCTTTCATTGTGCCAAATGCTTTTCTAGGGAAACTTCACAAACTAACCTTACAATAGTTTTGCATTCACTTTTGCATTCACTGTCTCCTTATATATACTTTCAATAAATTGCTCAGCCATTTCATAAGCATATGCACCCATATTTTAACATCATCCAATTACAATGTCAGAGGTGGAGAACTATGGCCCTTTTATGACTTGTGGACTTCAACTCCCAGAATTCCTGAGCTAACCATTTCAGCTCAGGAATTCTGGGAGTTGAAGTTCACAAGTCATAACGGAGCCATAATTCCCCTCCCCTAAATTACATGATTTGCATCTGCAGCTTCACCATTCTTCACCCTCTCATAATTTCCCTCTTGAACATTCTCATGCAATTTCAACAATATTTTTTCCTACAGCCCCCCCCCCCCCCCCCCCATATACCATGTTTTAGCTTTTAATTCCATTCTTTTTACTGGAATCTCGTTTAGCCTTCCTCACCCATTTCCATTAAAAAAAAATCCACCAAAATACTCTTTTTATTATTAATATCCTTTCTTATTCTTGATTACAAGTAAAAGAATATTCTTATTCTTTTACAACTATGTTGTTTTCTATGTACACATTATACATACTCTTATATTTTTTTCAGCATTCTTTTATAGGGAATTTTTTCATCTATAACCTTTTCATTATGTCATTTCAATCTTCTTTTGAAATGTAAGTATGCAACTCCATATTTAAATGTAATGCCAAATGTAACTCTATGGCAGTCTGTAACACAATTCTTTCAACTCTCTTCAAGTAGATTTCACTCAGGTCCACTTCCCTTTTCTTTTTTGAGAGCTTAATCTCATACTTCTTTTCCTTTGTCATTCTAGTTTCACTCTAGTTTCTTTCACTTACCTTTTTTTCCCCATGTCCACAAGATGGAGTACAGTTGCAACAGTATACTCTGAAATCATGGAAATAATTTTCTAGCCAAGAGTTGCCTCACCTGGGGCAGTAGCTTTACCTGATTGAAGACGTTCCATGTTGTGGAGATCCCTGAAGTTCCAGAGATGGCTGTGGTTCCATAAGCATTATGGATCATTTTGGGAGTTATAGCTACACTTCAGAAAGCTAACTTCTCTTCAGAATAGTCCAGTGTTTCCAGTGATGGGATTCAAGTAATTTAACAACCGGTTCTCTGCCCTAATGATTTCTTCCAACAACCAGTTTGCCAAACTGCTCAGAAAGTTAACAACCGGTTCTCCCGAAGTGGTGCGAACTGGTTGAATCCCACCACCGAGTGTTTCTCAACCTTGCCAGCTTTAAAATTTTGTGGATTTCAAAACTTTTCCAACTTTACAAGCATGAAGTCTACTGTTTGTAAAGTTGGAAAGGTTAAGAAATAATGAAATACAGTAGACTATTGGGGCTTCATGGCATTGGTGAAATCTGAACTGGTTTACTACCGGTTTGCTGGCTGCGCATGCACACCATGTACCAAATGCAAGATGTGTGCGTGCACGCACAGTGCACGCCAAAAGGAAGCATGGGGTAAATAGAACAGCACGAGGGGAGGTTGATCAGCTGTGGCGCACAATCTTTTTTTTTTAACTTTTAAAAGCAATTTTTTTACAACCTCTTCGGACAAATAGGTTGTTAAAAAATGCTTTTAAAAGGTAAGAAACGAGAGGCTCTGACGATCACAGCTGAGCTGCATGATCGTCAGAGCCTTTTTTTTAACTTTTAAAAGCAAAAAAGCAAAACCTTCTGAGCATGCACAAAGGGTACAAAACACATTACTTCCTGGTTAAAACCAGGAAGTAACAAACAACCAGCTGGGTGGGTGGAGCCTCGTGTCACGATCGCTACCGATTCTCTAAACCACCTGCCATGATCGCTACTGGATCGGGTGATCTGGTCCGAACCGGGAGCATTTTACCTCTGCTTCAAGGCCTTGAAACTTAAATCATGTAGTGCAATGGATCACATATTTCCTCCTTCTGCTATCCTTTTCTTTTTTCCACATCTTCCCCCTTCTCCCTTTCTCTCTCCTTCTTTATATCTGCTAAACATGGTGCTAAGAAAGGCACAAGTCACCCTTTTTCGGTGTAAAAATCAATTCTAATAAAGGGCTTCTGAAACAAGGCTGAGGACTTTTTAAAAGTATCATAAACATTGATTTATTGGTAAAATATTGATTGTAACCATGTGTTGTTTCATTTTAAGTTCCGGAAATGTCTAATCCAGCTGTTCCAGTGCAGTGGACAAGAAACCACAGACACCAACATGAATCAGATTTCAAAGAGAAAAGTGCTAACGCGTACCAAAATGTGTGGCGAGGTCTCCACAGCTGCAGCCGGTGTGACTGTCTTCAACCAGAGAAATGAAGAGAAGTAGCTGACAGCCTTTCGCTAGGCTCTCCATTTCGGAAAGCAAAATCTGTCCAATGTGGCTATGTTACTTTCTGAGTGGATGGAGTCAGAACTCTACCTTCCTTTATCATTTCCATTCAAAAATGGCAGGTGAGACGAAAACAGATAAGAAATAACCTTCCAACAGGATTTATTATAGCATTTAATTGACATCAGTGGTGAAATCCAAATTTTTTTACTACCGGTTCTGTGGGCGTGGCTTGGTGGGCATGGTGTGGCTTGGTTGGCGTGGCAGGGGAAGGATACTGCAAAATCTCCATTTCCACCCCACTCCAGGGGAAGGATACTGCAAAATCCCCATTCCCTCCCCACTCCTGGGAGAAGGATATTGCAAAATCCCCATTCCCACCCCACTCTGGGACCAGCCAGAGGTGGTATTTGCCGATTCTCCGAACTACCCAAAATTTCCGCTGCCGGTTCTCCAGAACCTGTCAGAATTTGCTGGATTTCACCCCTGATTGACATCCATTTGCGCTGTTATTTATTCCCAGCTTGTTACAACCAGACTAACTCCAGCTATTCAAAGCCAGCTTCCTGTAGTGGTTAAGGTGATGGTCTGGAAGCCAGGAGAGTATGAGTTCTAGTCCTATTTAAGGCATGACTTTGTGCTCATGACTGTCTCTCAGCCCAATCCACCTCAAAGGTGGTTGTTGTGGGAAAAATAGGAGGAAATAGTATTATGTATGTTCACTGCCTTGAGTTACTTTTAAGTAACAAAGGTGGGATAAAAATCTAATAAGTAAATGAATACTGAGCTTCAGCACCCAGAAGAAAGTCCTCTGTGTCTGAAGAGTGGTGATTGGAAAAGACTGCAAATACACAGGATTGGATAATTGCCATTTCTCAAGGTAGCATAATGTGCTTGTTCTTGTAACTGCCCTTGGCATTTAGAAAATGTTTCCTGAGTTAGAGGACTTGAGAACATTTCTCAGATGCGTCTGTCCTTGTGTGGCTGAAGCTGAATTAGTAGAATGAAATAGTCCGTATGCGTTGACCTTGTTAAGCAAAACTAGTCAGTCTAACCAGAGCATCTTCAATCATTTCAAAACAGAACACTCCAGAAGAATCTACTGGAGGAAAGTAAGAAAAAAAATACAGTATATGAAAGATATTTCTCAATTATTATTCAAGGAAAATAGATCAGATGTTCTCAAACAACTTTTTTTCCAGCCATTTGGGTGTCTGTTTCCATCTCCCTCCATTCTCTATTCTTTATTCTAATTCAAAGTAATTATTTCATCCAATCAGGTAGTGTCTTCAGCCATGTCATTTCCCAGTCGATTATTGTCATCAATTTTTGAAAGTGTGATATCTACTGGTGTAAAGTACTGTGCTGTCAGGTGTGTAGTTGTGCATCTATCTGTACATTTACGTTTGTGATCAATAACAAGGCAGTTGCATCTGGAAACTGAGCTCGGGAGCCCATTTTCACTGGCAAAGGCACCGTGGGCAGGTCCCCCACTGTTTCCAGGGTGGCCCCATGGGCCAGATCTAAGCACCCCAAGGGCCAGATTGGGCCCACAGGCCTTGAGTTTGACACACCTGCTCTAGAACAATGTTTTTCAATCTTAGCAACTTTAAGTTATGTAGACTTCAACTCCCAGAATTCCAAGTTGGATGAGGCATTCTGGGAGTTGAAGTACACACATTTTAAAGTTGCTGAGGTTGAAAAACACTAATCTAGGGAGAGATTATGCTTAGTTCCCCAATTTTGGGAAGTTTGAGGAGCTGAGGCCTGAAGGAATTGCTTTTTGGTAGCCTCCTTGTAGCAGATACAACTCTCTGCCCCAGCTCAAGTTCAAGAAGAGGCTGAAAATTGGCTTTTCCAGAAGGGTGTCTAATTAAACACCCTTTTATTTTCTTGTTTGGTTTTTTTATTATTTTCATTTATATTGATGAATCTGTTTTATTTTTACTTTTCTGCTTAAGTGAATGTTTTAAAATTATTTTTCATATCATGTAAACCATCAGATCTGGATTGATGATAATGGGACATAAATGTAAATAATACATCAGTGAATAAAATGTATCTTGTGTCTTCCAGCTGTATTACTTTCTTTACAAGGCTTGGGAATTACAAAACAAGGGCACAATTATTTGTATGTAATGCACACGCATAAGCGAGAGGAATGTCCTTGACCCCTGTACTTGGAGAGAGTTTTGAATCTTCTCCCCAGGGCCACGAAGTAGGTGAATTCTGACCAGAATGGCTAAAGGATTTGCAAGTATCTCACCCTTGATCAAGAAGGAAAGTTACTCACTGTGGTCTTGCATGGTAACAAAAATGGCTTCTGTTAGTAGCACTCACTAATATAAACTGGCTTATAAAGCCTGTGGAGCAGTGGTGGGTTGCTCCTGGTTCTGTCCGGTTCTTGAGAACCGGTAGTAAAAACGGTGGGAGGCTTTGCCCAACAGCCCTGTGTTCACATTTGGTGATCTGTGCATGCGCAGAAGTGCGCTCCTGTTGCGAACCGGTAGTAAAGGTAAGTAGAATTTAATTTAATTTAATTAATCATATTTCTATGCCGCCCAACTCCCAAGGGACTCCGGGCAGCTTACAACAGAAATAATACAAACAGCGACATACTTTTTTTAAAAAAAACATTATAAAAGCATTTAAAAACATTAAAAACACATGAAACACAAAACCCACCCCTGCTGTGGAGATTCTCAGTCATCCTCGTCATAGCTGTCTCAAAGGTGTTTTTTTTCAAAAGGCAACTGGATTGTTTTTGCCTCAAGGAAGAAGAAGAAACATTTCGCTTCTCATCCAAGAAGTTTCATCCGTTATTATGGGAGTGGTGGTGGGGTGGTGGAAGCTGATAGGATGATTGGGGGGGGGGGGGGGGGGGAAGGGGAGGGGTTGGGTGGGGGGGGGGGGGTGGTGGAAATGGAAGGATTGTATTTCTTTGCAGTCATCTGGTTGTTAGCCCTCTCTCTGAGAGCTAGTGAGGCCATTTGGGATTCATCTGTGCCTTCAGGGTCACTTGAAACAGTGTGCAATTGGTTGTGAAATCATCTTAGAACTGGTGCAAGAGCTGTGTTCTAAACTGGAGTTTCTCTGTGCTCTCAAAGTCACCTGAATCAGGGTTTGATTGGCTGTGGAATCTCCTTGGAACTGTCATATTTTGGCTCAGCTGTCCAATGCTATTCGAATTGAGGAATTTGCAACGCCTCCCAAATGTAATTTATGGCTTCTACACAGACTAATTCAACTCCCATTTACAAAGAACCAAGAAGTCACCACAAAGCTTTCCTCACCATTATACTTTATGGTATTCTTCTTCAATATCACACAAGGAATGACTATTTAAAAAAGTACTTGTGACCACTTTATTATGTATTTGTGTACATAATACATTAGGTAATATTTATTATTTGACTCACTGCTTTACCAGCTTAATAAATCAGCCGTTATAGGAATCTACCTACTATATGTGATAAAAAAAACAAACTAACTCTAGTTGCCTTATGTGAGCATGTTTTGACTATTTGGGATGCAACAGCTGGATTTTTAGCATTTTAGGCATAAAGCCAGCTGAGTTGCCTTGAGCTAGTTGCTTTCTCTCAACCTTAGGAAGGAGGAAATGGCAAATGACTTCTGAAAAACCTTACCAAGAAAATTCAGGGAATTGTCCAGGCACGGCTGGAAATAGATACTATATATACAATACTTGTGTATAAGCCTAAAATTCTTTTCTTGAAAATACATCCCCCAAATTGGGTTTGGCTAATCCACAAAACCGGAACTCAGCATTAAAAAAAAAAGTCTTTAAATGAAACTATAAAAGTTTGTGTATCTAAAAATTGCTAACAGGTATCAGATGATGCAGCTTTTAAGCTAAAAGTTACTAGCTGACTGGAGGAGATGAACAATTCCATTGCTGCCAGAGAAGGTATATGGACAAAGAAACCTCATAAGCTTTATTTTCCAAAACAGATTTCATTTTTTCTGGTATTTTGGCTGCAATTTTGGAGGTTGGCTTATCCATTTCTATGACATGCAAATATATTCTAAATAAATTCCAAAAATCATTTTGTATTATGTATATTTTCTTGAAGCCAATCATTATGTTATATCCACATCAGTTAGTTTACAGTTGCTTTCTTCCAAGATTTTTTTTTTAATCATTCTTTCGGCCTTGGTTGGTGTTTCCTGTATCCTAATCAAGTATTAACCAGATCCAACCTGACTTAGTTTTCTGGTTCGGACAAAGTTGGCCGATGGCTGCCATCTACAATTTGCTAAATTAGACTTGTGGAGCCACAGCCTTTCTTTCAATTTCTCAGTCAGTTATTTAATTTTAATGATGCAGCTTAGACAAACCAACTGACCTCTTATAAATCTTCCATGACATTGGAGGATAATTACTTTGTATTTGTCTTTAAAGAACATGCCAGGGGTAATCCATCACGCTGATGGTTTATAAGAAAAATACAAATCTTATTCTATACAAACAAGCTGTAACTGTTTTGGGATTTTTTTGCACTAACTCTATCTCAAAAGTATAGCAGCCTTTACATTTGATTGTCCTAGTTTTCAGATCCTGGTTAGAATCTGGCTACAGGTAATCTTCAACTTATGACCAGAATTGAGCCCAAAATTTATGTTGCTGAGAAATTTGTTAAGTGAGTTTTGTCCCATTTTACGACTTTTCTCCACTCATTCATTAATTCATTCATTTGTTCAATTTA
This sequence comes from Ptyas mucosa, assembly GCA_012654045.1. Classification (NCBI taxonomy): domain Eukaryota; kingdom Metazoa; phylum Chordata; class Lepidosauria; order Squamata; family Colubridae; genus Ptyas; species Ptyas mucosa. The sequence continues at coordinate 4,421,608 of WNWU01000043.1, read as the reverse complement.
TATGCCGCCCTCCTCTGAAGACTCAGGGCGGCTTACAATGCACTTATAGCAATAGCCTTCATTCTTTTGTATATACCTGCTTATTAGGGCTTTTGGCCCTCCATAAGTGGTGTTTCTACAAAGTCAGCTTATTGCCCTCACAATCCGGGTCCTCATTTTACTTACCTCAGAAGGATGGAAGGCTGAGTCAACCTTGAGCCTGGTGAGATTTGAACTTGCAGTAATTGCGGGCAGCTGGCAGCTAAGTGCTACATAACAGCACTTAGTCCGCTGCACCACCAAGGCATCACCAAGGTTTGTTAAGTGAATCACTGCAATTCTTAAATTAGTAACATGGTTGTTAAGTGAATCTGGTTTCCCCATGGACTTTGCTTGTCAGAAGGTTGCAAAAGGGGATCACATCACTCCAGGACACTGCAACCATCATAAATGTGAGTCAGTTGTCAGGCATCCAAATGTAACTCATTGCAACGGTCATAAGTGTGAAAAAGGGTTATAAGTCACTTTTTTCAGAGGACTGCCTGTATTTTTAGCTGTCTCAGAAAAGTGACAAGAAGAAACCTTCCCATCCTCTCCTCCAGTTGGATGAGTGAAGGACTATGCCTTGTAGTGAGACTCTCATTGCTTTCAATTGATATATAAATTTGCTGATAAAATCTGAACTAGGCAATTGCTAGAATCATATGATAATCCATTATTGTGAGGCCAGAGCTCCACCTCTAGGCAACTGCACCATTGCTGATCACTCCTAAACTCTGATCACAATCAGGAGGCTGTGAGTTCGATCCTAGGTAGAGGCAGATATTTCTCTCTGTGTGTTCTACGGACCCCAAAGAATGCAGCACACACAAACTCTATACAAAATTTATTTTACTCAAATAACTCAGTCTTTATCAACCAAAGGCTGTTAATAAACTGTCTTAACAGCCTACCAGAATTCTAAGATAAGGTAATCACAGTCTTACTAGGGTTGGCAGAAAGCCCAGAAGCAATTTTGCAGATAATCCAGATCCGAAGGAAATTGAACTAAAGTTGTTCCCTACAGTTTGCTGCAAGCAGCGTTCCTCCTTAAATAGGCTAAGGGAGTGGCCAATTAGCCCCAAGGTTTACTCTCGAGGAGACCTCCTCCTGAGGAGTCATTCCTGCCTTTTGACAGCTCTGTGCGCCCGTGCATTGAGAAGAGGCTCCTCCTCTTCGTCCTCCTCACTTAAAGGAGCTTCTGGAGGTTCTGAAGGCCCTGGCTGAATCTCTGCCTCTGGCACCACATCTTCTCCAGCCTCCTCACTGTCCGACTCGAGCGCCAGCTGCACAAGCTGCTGGCGCAGCACCACACCAGCCTCCTCATTGTTGGAATCAGCTACAATCTGCACAGGCCATTGACGGGCCACAACACTTTAGGCACACTGAACAAAACTCTGCATTGGCGACAGGAAGGGCATCTGGCCATTAAAACATTCTGCTAGATCCTTTCAGTTGCTCAGATGCCACCCCGCAAGGGATTACAGGGTCATTAAATGAAGATGATGATATGATAATCCAGTATTGTCGCATCCCCATTGTCAGTGGTTTTCTTCTAGTACAGATCAAGATGCTGTTTAATGCATAAGCAGAATAACCTCTTCTGTGCAATGAGACTGGTTCCGATACTAAAACAAATTCTCAGGCTTGGTGTTCCCAAGAATCATTAACATTTCAAATACTACAGAACAGATAGTCCTCAACTTACGACCACAATTGAGCCCAAAATTTCTGTTGCTAAATAAGATAGTAAATTTTGCCCCATTTTATGACCTTTCTTGTCACAGTTGTTAAGTGAATCACAGCGGTTGTTAAATTAGTACTACGGTTGCTCCGTCGATTTTGCTTATCAGAAGGTCGCGAAAGGTGATCTCAGGATCCCAGGACACATAATATGTCCTAAATAAGAGTCAATTGCCAAGTGGCTGAATTTTGATCACATGACCAAGGGAATGCTGCAACAGTTGAAAGTGTGAAAAATGGACATAAGTAACTTTTTTCAGTGCCACTGTAAGTTTGAACAGTCAGTAAATCTTGATAGTCGAGGACTACCTGTATGTACTTATTTGTGGTAGAGGCTACTTCCTAAAAGGGTCCCAAAGGTGCTTTTTCAAGAGGCAACTAGACTTTCTTGTTTTTTCTTTGAAGATGTTTCACTTCTCATCCAAAAAGCTTCTTCGGTTCTGCCTGAATGGTGGGGAATGGAAGGATTTATACTCCTTGCAGACAATAGAACTCCTTTCAACAGTTCCAATTTGCACCACTCAGGTGACCCTCACAACGTAGATAAACCTCCAGGTCACCTTAACAACTTGCTAAAAGGATGGAAATGACCAGTTGTCTGAAAGGAGTATAAATCCTTCCATTCCCCACCATCCAGTCAGAGCTGAAGAAGCTTCTTGGATGAGAAGCGAAATGTCTTCAAAGAAAAAACAAGAAAGTCCAGTTGCCTCCTGAAAAAGCACTTTTGGGACAACCATGCCTGAGAATCTCCAAAGACATTCCTAAAAGTGCATTCTTTTAATTTATATCTGAACTGGCCATGAAAAATCTCTTGGCTAAATAATCCTTTTGGCAATATATGGACGATTGCACCAATGCAGCATGGAAATCACATTCTTCAAATCTTACTTGCTTTTCCAGCCTGACACAGTTCAAGCTTTGGCATTTTGCAACCTATTCTGGGAAGACCGCTTCTCACACAAATGACAAATAATGGTCTTCTCCCTTAATATTATTAATAAAATTCAATCATGAGTCCCTTTGTTCACTTTTTTTAAAAAGGTTACATAGGTTTAAGCAGGGCAATTTTTTTTCTTTTATTGAAATATATTAGGCAAATGACATTCCTGTCATAAAAGCTAATTGATAATGTGATTTGTTGTGTTGCTAATACATAATTCAGAAAGCTTTTTTAAAGGCTTTAATACACGAACAGTATTGTTTAATATTTATTGTGTTAACAGAGAAAACATCAGGTTTAAAAAAACAGAGCTGTGTAAGTGAAATATTTCTGGAAGCTTTTATTCTTGTTTTGGGATTTTGCCAATGGTTTTCTAGTGGAAAGGTCATTATTTCCTAAGTAATTTTTACCAGAATGTATTTCTTTAATATGTTCATGTATGTTTTTATTAAGAACAAGGATTATATAAATTTTAGAAAAAAGTAGTTTCTCTACTAAATCAAAAGTAGTTTAAAGCCCAAGTAAAATTTGTTAATTATATATACTGGGAGATATATTTTGTTCTATATAAAGTACTTGATTTTTAAAATGCATATTAAAGGTATTCTTCAAAAAGGTGCTTTGGCAAATAGCTATTGTGTTCATTTAAAGTGAAGACTCAGATATTTTAATGCTTTGGAGCACTTCTAGGAGTTGTCATTTCTGCAGCTTTAAAATACTTTGGGCAGCCAGAGATGAGATTAAAGATAATTTGAGGAGACCATTATACAATCCACTGAGCTTCATTAATCTTTATAGTGATAACTACATAACTTTCCTAGCATTCCCTGTTCCTATCCATTTGTAAATACTGTTGTATTTCTTTGTATTTTTCTGTTCAAATACACAATTTTCCCCGCTGCCTTTTTATCTGCATCTGTGTATACTTGTTTGCGTAAACTATACTTCTCAATTGTTTATGACTTCAAGTGTTTACTGAATTATTCTTATTTCTTATCATTTCTAAATTCAGAAGGCCAAGTTATTTTCTTCCCAAATGAATGCTTTAGGAAGGCTATTTCTTTGAAGAATGAAGCCAAAGTACATAAACATACATACGTGCAGGCAAACTGACATGTTTGTATGCTCATATTCATGGGAGTTTACATAGTCATAAGATCTTCATACCATTCATGTGTATACCATTTTGTATGTACATATCAGTAGTGGGTTTCAATTTAGTTTGCTACCGGTTCACTCATGTGTGTGCTTGCGCAACACTTCTGTGCATGCGCAGAAGCGTCTGGGCGGGTGGGCAGAGCCTCCTGCTGCCGCCGCTACCAGTTCACCCAATCCCGGGCGGGAACAACCCACTATTGGTACATATTCATGCAAGTTTACATAGACATAAGAACGTCATCTTCACAAGATCTTCAGACCTTCCAAATAACCTCCTCAGGCATGTAGTAGCTCTGGATTGCTTGCCCCAGCATAGGCAACTCCTGCCACCCCATCCTTGGTACAGCACTGATATGGCCACAGGAAACCCAAGGTCACAAGGCTGTCTAGAATAGAATAATGATGATGACAAAGATGTTGTTGGCATTGCTCTTACTGTTATTTTGTTGTTGCTATATCAGAGCAAATTTTGCAATTGTGGCAGGAATTTTAGCCCCGAGATCCATACTATTCTGATAGTACTATACTAATAGCCCTGAGAACTATTCTATCCCAGATGGTAGTGTTCCTTCTGATTCTATACATTAATAGTGATCCTCTGAGGGTCAAAAGCAATTTATTGAGGCAAAAACTAGAAGAAATGTCCACTTCCTAGAGCAGGGGTATCAAACTCAAGGCCTGTGGGCCGGACCCGCCCCACAAAGTGCTTAGATCTGGCCCACAGGGCTGCCTTGGAAACAGTGAAGGACTGGCCCGTTGTGCCTCTGCCAATGAAAATGGAGCTCCATTTTTGCTGGCAGAGGGTTTCAGGAGGCTGTCGCTGCTGAAAACAGAGCTCAGGAGCCCATTTTCGCTGGCAGAGCGCTCAGGCCACCACAAGTATCTCCGACATGAGTGAGATGGCCACACTCATCCTGGCCACGCCCACCCAGGCTCCCCAAGGTCAAACACAACCCTTATGCGGCCCTCAATGCAAACGAGTTTGACACCCCTGTTTTAGAGAAATGGATTTACTCAGCTTAGTTCTTCTCTTTATGCAAGTCTCCTTATATTCCAAGATTTTCCACCTCTAACGACAATACTAAAGGGCATACAGTAGAATAAGTGCAAATGGCATGCATCTCCAAATGTTCCTAACTGTGTTATTGATAAATGTTTCCTGGAATCCAGCTCCAAAAGTCAAGATTCCAAGTTGGTTGTTTCCTGGATCTCAGCATAACTCTTTATCAATGCTCTATGATAAAGTAGGGCTGTCAGGCTGTAAAGAAATTCTTGGTTTTCCTCATCCATCTTTCTGACAGAAGACAGTGGGGTAGTTGCCAAGGCTAAAACATCTATTAAACGTGGCAACATTTTGGGGGGAAACACTCTGGAAGATTAAACATTTTGCATCAGCTGCATCAAGAAAATGAACTTTTGTAAACTATCAAATTAGCTCCTAATATCTTGATGCCCGACACAGATGGATAACTGTTCTTCATCTTGGTTGCCCAATGCCAGTTGGCTTTAGCATTGACGCATTCTTTTTAAAGAAACAACATTAATAGCTGCATATGATAAATTTTTGCCTGTCACCTGTTGCTAAAAATAAATGTTTGAACTTTCTTATGTCATTTGCTAAAACAATTATTGCTAAACTCCATGCTGTATTAAAGCAGCAGAAACTCTCCCCCTGGGTTGAGCTACATTTTAAAAGAACTTTGCCGATTGCACTAAAAAATAGGCAAACATAGCTCCCATTTTGAGTTAAAGAATAACCACGCACCTTTGTTTTTATTGTTAATAATTATGCTGAAGACATCTACAGCCTGATTTAAAGTTGTACAAAATGAAAAGCTGTTAAAAATGGAGCAGGTTGAAATGGGAGATCTATGTGGAGAATGCAACTGAAGCTAGTAGATTAAAGGACAAAGAAAAAAATATTTTAGATAATAAATATCTTACCTAAATTATCAGGCATTTCTGGAAACTGCTTCTGCACCAAGAAACTATTTTCTTAAGGCTGAAGAAGAATTTCTATCCATACATGTTGCTTAATGTATTTTCTAATTACCATTATGATCATCATCCAGATTATAAAGCATTATTTTTCACCCTTGCAACTTTAAGATGAGACAACACAGTCCTTTCAGCAGTTCCAAAAAGGTTCCACGCTTCTTTGCACTGTTCAGGTGATCCTGAGGGCACAGGTAACACATGACCTCAATGACTCTCAGAAAGAATACTAACGACCAGATGAGTGCAAGGAATATAAATCCTTCCATTCCCCACCAATCAGTCAGAACTGAAGAAGCTTCTTCGATGAGAAGCAAAATATCTTCAAGGAAAACAAAGGAAATCCAGTTGCCTTGAAAAAGCACCTTTGGGACAACCATGACCTGGATGACTGAGAATCTCCATAGACGTTAAGATGAGAATACAACTCCCAGAATTTCCCAACTAGGGAATGAGACTTTAAGTCCAAATATGTTAAAGTTGCCAAAGCTCAGAAATATTGTTATAAAGAAATATCAGGAAAAATATATGATTTATCTGTTACAAATATAGCGTTGTATTACGGCTCAGTACACTATGTAGAATATATATATATATATATATATATATATATATATATATATATATAT
>WNWU01000043.1:4381423-4415025 GCA_012654045.1 Ptyas mucosa | reverse complement strand
TATATATATATATATATATATATATATATATATATGTTTCTTTTTTCGTAGGCTTTGTATGCTTTTCTATCTAGCCAGGTTTTACCTACGTAAGTTATGTTGTTCTGCAGCCCTGGTTTGTGAAATCACATTCACAGGTTCTGGGCCTCTCTCTTCTCTAGCCAACTGCAATTCTCTGTTGCTTTCTGGGAGACTCAGATGGACCATTTCTGCCTTTTTAGGCTTCCTCAGTGAGCCACACCCCTTTTTTTATCCTCCCTGTAAAAGGTACAATGTTTCTTTTTTCTTTTTTCGTAGGCTTTCCCAGAAAGCAACAGAGAATTGCAGTTGGCTAGAGAAGAGAGAGGCCCAGAACCTGTGAATATGATTATATTATATTATATTATACTATATATATATACACACATACCGCCCTTCTCCCGAAGGACTCAGGGCGGCTTACAAAGAAAACATTCAACAATTTGAAAATTACATAAAAATTAAAATCCAATTAAAATTTATTAAAATTATTTCAATGTAAAAATCCCCCAACGGATCAGCCCATTTGATAAAAGAGCCACATCTTCAGTTCGCAGCGGAAGGAGAGGAGGTCGGGGGCTGTCCTAAGCTCAGTGGGCAAACCGTTCCAGAAGGTCGGCACTCCCACAGAGAACACTCTCCCCCTGGGGGTCGCCAGCTGACATTGTCTGGCTGACGGCACCCTGAGGAGGCCCGCTCTGTGGGAGTGCACGGGACGATGGGAGGATGGCAGGAGATGATCCTGCAAGTACCCCGGGCCTAAGCCATGTAGGGCTTTATAGGTGAGCACCAGCACTTTGAAACGGACCCGAAGGACTACTGGCAGCCAGTGCAGCTCATGCAGGAGAAGTGTCACACGGGAGTAACGAGAAGTCCCCGTAACAACCCACATTGCTGCATTTTGGACTAGCTGTAGCCTCTGGGTGCATCCCAAGGGCAACCCCATGTAGAGGGTGTTACAGTAGTCCAACCGAGAAGTAACAAGGGCATGAGTGATTGTGGCGAGGACCTCCCAATCTAGGAAAGGGCGCAACTGGCGCACCAGGCATACCTGTGTGAAGGCCCTCCTGGTCAAGGCCATCAGATGATCTTCTAAAGACAGCCGTGAATCCAGGTGGACTCTTTCTGAGGGAGTGAGTACCTGCCCTCCTATCACAAGATTAGGGAGAGAAACTGGGCAAATGCCACTTAGTGAGCAGGGATTTGCATCTTTAGCAATTGTAGGGTTACATTAAACAGAATCTTGCAAATCTGAAACCATCTCTCCTGTCCCTCACATTTGCTGTCCCCAAAATGAGGGAGAGCCCTTTCCGAGATGCTTTCTTCCCCTAGCCCTCCTTTAGATTTAAGATTTCATTTATCAGACACTTGTTGAGGTTATGGCTCTTTCTGCCGTCTCCCACGGTCACTCTCACATATCCTCACACATGTTAACACACAAGTTGTAATCCAATCTATGAATCAAAAGCCAATTAAAATGAATATTGTAATGTACACACATCCAGAAACAGAAGCTGTAAACCCCCTTTAGCTTGTCTCTGCCTCTGTCCAAATCTATAGACCAATTCGGGCTTCAGTGAAGGTGTTTTGGTCTCCATTTTAAATGAACTTAAAAATTGTCCTACGGATTGGAACAGCATCCAAGAGCTTCAAGTTTGATGGAGGCAGACATCATGCATTGCAGTGGCTTTTTGGATAAGAGTCACAATAATTACAACGTTCTTTTCGTTTCTCAAGTAAGCCCCCCTTTCCCTCAAATTTCCAGAGGTCTGCAAAACTTCAATTGCCCTAAAATTCAATTAACTTTACAGCTTAAGAATATCTAAGAATGAAATGGAACAAATATGAAAGGAATTATGGGTGCTTTCAAGTAAGTAATTTGATGAGAGAAACATGGTTGACATAGTTATCTGATCAGTCAGGCTGGGCAAACAGAAAGGGGAAATTCCATTTATTTCTATCCACAGATAAACCCTCAAAACATCAAAATATTACAGATGCCGTGATATTTATACTCCTGTGAAACAGACCCCTTATATTTCTATCATGTTCTAATTAACTTTAGTATAGCAGGGGGCCTCCAGTAGCATTTTCCAGTGACACATTCATGTCCTAAAAGGAACGCAAACAATTTATCGTAGCAAACAGACATGTCTAACTTGCTGAGAAAGAAATATTCTAAAAGTTTGAGAGAAAGTGGGCATGATTGGTTTTGGGAATTTTATTTGATATTATTTTTTCTATTAACCAGAAGTAAGAAGATGATAGCATGCAATATAGTTTATTTATTTATTTATTTATTTATTGGTTCAATTTATATGCCGCCCTTCTCCGGAGACTCAGGGCAGCTTACAATGCGTTAAGCAATAGCCTTAATATTTTTGTATATACCTGCTCAGTAGGGCTTTTGCCCCCCCCCCCAGCGGTGTTCTTTTTTATACAAAGTCAGCTTATTGCCCCCACAATTCGGGTCCTCATTTTACCTACCTCGAAAGGATGGAAGGCTGAGTCAACCTTGAGCCTGGTGAGATTCGAACTTGCAGTAATTGCAGGCAGCTGGTGCTACTTAACAGCACTTTAGTCTGCTGTGCCACCAAGGCTCAGTTATATAATATATGGGCATAACATGCCTAAGTGTTTGATTTAGCTCACTACAGGTGGCTGGGATGTTATGTGGCCATAGAAATCATTGCCAGGCCAATAACTTCATTGGCAAACTGGGGTCATATTCATACACAATCATACATGTCTTTAAAAGGCTATAATCATCTATTGCTTTCTAAGACTAGATTCTCAATCATCCAGGTCAAGATTGTCCCAAAGGTGCTTTTTCAAGAGGCAACTGGACTTTCTGTTTTTTCTTTGAAGACGTTTCACTTTTCATCCAAGAAGCTCAGAGTTAAAGAAGCTTCTTGGATGAGAAGTGAAACCTCTTCAAAGAAAAACCAGAAAGTCCAGTTGCCTCTTGAAAAAACACCTTTGAGACGTTGTAACAAATATTAAAAACCTGATACATTTAGATTAAAAAAAAAGGTATTAAAACAGTGAGTCAACTCCAGCAGCATGAATTCATTTGTATGTACATGCATAAATGCTTGCAATTTATTGACAACGTGACTATCAACAATGTTGGGTGGGTTACAGTTAAAAAGTTTAAAGGACAAAACCCCCAAAAGGACATAGTGAATAGCCCAAAGACAAACATATTAAACAACCGCCTCCTTCCATGGAGCAGAGGCTCAATCTTCACCCCATCACAAGGTTCAAGAGAATAACCAGATCATTAATAGTTTCCTAAATATCCTCAGGGTGGCAACCATCTGGATCAATGAGGAAATAGCACACCGCAAGCAAGCGCCATGATAAAGAAGGCACACTTCCTGGATTCTGCTAGATGACACTGCTTGATTGATGGGACCTAAACATGGCCACTCTGCCCAGTCTCACCATATGGGAAGAAACAACTAAAGTCATGTAGTCAGTCAAATAATCAAGCTCTTTGCCATAAATCAGTTTGTAACCAATACTTTGACTTGCACTGAAAGCCAACTGAAAACCCATGTAGTTTGTGGAGTTACATTGCAAAACAAGCCATGCTCATCACTGACCATGACACTGCATTTAGGACCCACTGAAGCTTCCAGCGGTCTTCAAAGTCAATCCCATATAGAGTGCATTATAGTAGTCCATTGGTAGTGACAAAGTCATGAGCTATTATCTGAAGGGAACTGTCTGAATGGGAGCAAATGGCATGCTAGATTTACCTGTGCAAAGTCCTCTTGACCACAGTTGCCACCTGCTCTTTAAGTAGAAGCCATGAATCCAAGATAACTCCCACCTCAATTAAGGAAGTGTAACCCCATCCAAGACCAAAGATGAAAATTCTCCAGTCAGGGCCCCAGTTATTCATGGTTACTCAGTCTTGCCATGACTGAGCCTGAGTTTTTTCCTCATCATCCATACTGCCAGATATTGAGACTTCAATATCATTGTTTGGTTAGCCTAGGACCAAGATACATAATTGAGTACGGTATATTTATAGATGATATCTGACCTCAGACTGATGGATGGCTTCATCTGACAGTTTCATATAGATGTTAAACAGAAGGAGTGACAGTGTTGAAAAGTTTCAGCATCCTACAGGTGACAGGCTGCGGACTTTTGTTCTCTAACCCCCCTTAACACCAATAGAAACTGGCCACAAAGAAAGAACAACCACAGAACAGTGCCCCTCCCTCCCAAACCTTGCAGCTGGTTCAGAAGAATACCATGATTGACAGTAATGAAAACTTCTAAGAGATCAAGAAGCACAAAGAAGGATGCATTATCCCCATCCGGTTTCTGTTGCAGGTCATCAAATGTAACCAATCTGCCTCTGTATTGTAAGCCAGCAGGAAAACCAACTGAAAGGAGTCCAGATCATCTCTGGATTTTACAATTTACATCCTGCAAACCTATAATACTATCAAGCAAAATCAGTCAATCTTTTTGGAAGGACTCGACAGGTGGATAAAAATGGTAAATCCAGTCTAAACATTGGCTGAGTATGCAACCATCCATCATCATCATCATCATCATCATCATCATCATCATCATCATCATTTATTGATTAGCCATCAGGTCATATCAAAATATAAAATACAGAACAATAATACCATGCAAACATAACAAAATACAGAAAAACCGGAACTAGGACATACACCTCGTATGTTTGAATTACCGGAGCAATTTATCCTATTAGAAATAAAAGCAGAAATGTGATGATAGTTGAACAGTATCACAGTATCAGTATCACTGGTAGATTCAGTTCTTTCTCTCTTTCTTTTTCAAATGTTCAAGTCCTCAAAGTAAAAAAAAGGAAAAGTCGTAGTGATTCTGGTTATAGCTGACTTATATGAAGTGATTGTCGATGGATTGTTAACCAACTGAAAGTTTGGTCTGATCAATTAGAAAGTAGATGGAATTTTGAGAACTGTAATAAACTGTAATTTTAAGAGTGTAATAGGTATGATTTCATCTGGTATATCAAATGATCTTGTTTAATTAATAGGCTTAGGTTTGAAACAGCTGTCTTGTATTTTTTAATACATACACACACACACATACACACACACACATATATGTATATATATATATATATATATATATATATATATATATATATGTATTATATATATACTAAATCTGTGTTTCTATGAATTGTTAAGTATCACTATTTTATCACTTATATGCCATTCAAGCAATTAACTACTATAACAACCTTGACTCAGACACCCAATGTAAAAAAAAATGCCAGGCTTCTACATAACGCAACCCAATTTTAAAAAGTTTAATCCGAAAAATCTGATGAAAATTAGAGTAACAAAAACATCAAATTAAAAAACAGAAAAGTTTAAGACAACCGTCAGTGTTCAACTTTAAAAGAACTCTCAAATATTGGCTTCGTAAAAACAACATCGAAAGCCATGAAAATTTGTTCCCTTCCTACGCCACGCACACTTAAAGAAACATATTGCTAATCACGTAAACATGGTGTTGGGCAAGCCATACAAAATAGCATCAATAACCGAAGGATGAATTGAAGTCTGGTTTGGCTGACTGGGACTTTTGCTCTGGTCTTCTTTCTCAACTCCAAGGGAATCTGGTGATCCTGCCAGAACAGAGCAAAATTCAAGTTACATCCTAAGACTGCGAGATTTCAAGAGCCCAGGCAAGTCTTTTGAAGAATTAGATTGAGATTTTTCTATTTGCATTTGGTGGAATTGAGTTCAGAACAGGGGTGAAATTCAGCCATTTCTATCTGGCTTGGGCAAACCGGTAGCGGTGGCTGCAGGAGGCTCCGCCCACCCGCACGGACATCATGTCGGGTTTTTTGTGATGATTTAAGTCAGGCACAGAAGGCTTTGTGCATGTGTGGACGACCGCCTATGCGAGTGAAGCGAGTGTGTGCGAGATAAGTGAATTTACCCCTGGTTCAGAATGTTTACTTATGCTTGCTTCAACAGCCAGCCAGTGTGGTGCAATGGTTAAGATGTTGGACTGGCAGCTGTGAGTCTCCCTTCAGCCACAGAAGGATGATTGAGCCAGTGGTTCTCTCAATCTACTGTGCCTTATGGGTTGTCCGTGCGTACCTATAAGAAAAAGTTGTGCCATGTATGTTTCCCTGAGCTCCTGAAGGAAAGGCAGGATAGATATTAAATAAATAAATAAATGTTCAGACCCATTCAAGCGCTACATTATATATAAAGCCCCAATCCCACTTCCTGTTCAGGAAATATCTGATTAATAAGCTTCATCTACCTAGGAAAGAGGTGTCATTTAAAGAACTTTTATTAGTAACCAAAGAACTATCGTTTTGTTAGAAAATAAGGTAGTGCCGGTTTCCTTGGAAAAGGCACACTTGTTTTTGCTGTATGAGTAGGGATTGTTGGCCAACCTTCTTGACAGGTTTATCAGCAGATAGTTGTGAGCACATGTGTTACATTATTTTTGTATGTCAGTGTCATGTGTATAAAGGCACTGAGCCTCTTCTGATAGGCTATTGTTTCTTGATTCAGGATTAGCTTTGCATTTCGGCATTTCGCTGGTGTTTTAAAGATTACTGAAATCACAAAGAATTGCATGTATTATGCTCCAAAATCAGCTCATAGAATAACCTGTGACCTGACACTGTGTTATTGCAAAGGTTAAAGTAGTCTCCATATTTAATACTAAAAGCTAGAAAATATCAAAGGCCAGCTAATGGTAAGGCTACCTGTCAGGAAATTCTGCCTTCTAGTTGATTGCCAGAAATTGTCCTAACAAACGAGACCTATTCGGAATGTACAGAAATCTCTTATCTCTAGTGAAATAGAAACCAGGTAACATTTATGTGACTGAGTAATGCATTTCAAGTATGAAGTTGGTATTGTAAATTACAAATTCATCTGGTGGTGATGCTGTCTAATCCATATTTTCCTATCTTATTATTAGCAATAGCACTTAGACTTATATACCTCTTCATATTGCTTTACAACCCTCTCTAAGCCATTTACACAGTCAGCATATTTCCCCCAGTAATCTGGGTCCTCATTTTACCAGCCTCGGAGGGATGGAAGGCAGAGTCAACCTTCAGCCAGTTAAGATTAAACTGTTGGCAGTCGGCAGAGTTAGCCAGTAATACTGCATTCTAACCACTGTGCCATCATGGCTTTCTTATCAAGTAGTAAGTTGTGATGAACTTTATCAAATGCCTTACTGAAGTCCAAGTAAATTATATCTATAACATTTCGCTGGTCCGCTAATTTTGTCACTTTGTCAAAGAATGTGATAAGATTTGTCTGGCATGATCTATTTTTGACAAACCCATGTCTGCCTCTAGGTATTCGCAAATTTGTTGCTTACTTATCTTTTCCAGAATCTTTCCAGGTATTGGTGTCAGGCTGATAGGTCTGTAGTTTTCTGGATCTATTCCCCCCCCTCCTTTTTTTTTGAAGAAGGGAACTACATCTTCTTTCCCAGTCCCATCAGCTCTGGTAGTTGCCCAGTGTTCCAGGATCTTTAGAAGATATAATTCAGTGGTACTGTGAGCTTGTCTGCCAATTCCTTCAGAACCTTGGGGTGTAATCCATCTGATCCTGGTGATTTGAACTCGTCTAGAGTGGATGGATGTTCTCTAACCATTTTCTTGCTGATTTTGGCTTACATTCCTAATCTTCATTTTATAGTATTTGTTTTTTGGTAGGTTGGACTGTTTGTTTGTTTTTTTACTTTTGTGTAAAGACAGATGCAGTATTTTTTGTTCAAATTATTTTGCAATTGGGTTCCTCAGTCCCTATCTCCACGTTGCTGCTTTCTACATGGATGAAACTGTATATTTTCCTTTGTAGGATAAACAGTACAATTCAGGAATACACTTTTATATTATAAATATATATATATATATAAATAAACAATTTACTTTCTGGTGGCTTATCCCAGATCGTCTTTTTCCTCTGAAGAATACGAACAGCCTGTCCAGTTGTTTTGCCTACTTTTATGAAATCTGTAAAACAAGAGCAGTTGCTAAATTAAGACTCACGTATACACAATAAAACATATGCAGATTCAACATATAGTATTATATCTGTTACACAGTGGTGGGATTCAAATTTTTTTACTGCCGGTTCTGTGGGCGTGACTTGGTGGGTGTGGCAGGGGAAGGATACTGTAAAATCTCCATTCCCTCTCCACTCGAGGGGAAGTTTACTGCAAAATCCCCATTTCCTCCCAATCAGCTGGGACTTGGGAGGCACAGAATAGATTGGGGCGGGGCCAGTCAGAGGTGGTATTTACCGGTTCTCCAAACTACTCAAAATTTCCACTATCGGTTCTCTAAAACTGGTCAGAAGCTGCTAAATACCACCTCTGGTGTTACACATTGGCTTTGGGCATTTACTATATATAAAACACCCCACCTCCCATCCTTGTAAACAAATAATTTCTAGCATCAATTTACAGGTAATCCTCATTTAGTGACCACAATTGGGACAACAATTCAGTCAATAAGTGAAGTGATTGTTAACTGAAACCACAACTGGGCTTATGATCTCACTTCACAGCTTTGCTTTGCTTAACAGACTTGCAAAGGTTGTAAATAGAAGGAATGGTTGCAAGGTTATTTTTTCATCATGTTGTAGTTACGAACAGTTGCCTGCACAAGGCAGTCACTAAGTGTGGACTACCTGTATTGCAACCTTACTAGGGCAAACAGGAGTTGCTGGCAATGGTTTGCAGTTTCCTTCAAAGCTAGCTTAGAGCTCTGAACCTGGATTGTGACTATTCTCTGCCTTTCATTTTAAATGCAAAATAAATATTTGATTCAAGCATTTTTGAAAGTACAACCTTGATTGGAGAAATGGCTATTCAGGGTTTGGACATAATGAAAGAATTGCTGGAGATACAGGAACTGCTTGTCACTTATTAGAAATGAACCAAACCCTGAATTTGTGCTGCTATTCATTATCTGTTCTCTAAGGTCATGGATCTTAAGATTCAAAATGGCTACCCTTTGGCTGGCATGGGCCCACATTCACGGCGGTTGACTCTGTTGCAAAAGAATAAAGAGTGATTTGTTCAAACTTAATACTTTATCTGAGTTAACAGGCCGAATCTACATTCAGCCTGGACTAGTGTACATACATTGATCTCTGGATTTCATTGTATGTAGCAATGCTAATTTCCTAATAAGCATACTTAGGTTTTCAGCCTACATTCAGGGAAAACAAAGTATGATTCTTGCTTGGGCTGTTAACAGGGGAGCCTCCCTACATATTGTAGCTATGTTGGGGATCTGCCCTTAAAGATTTGTTATCAGAATGTTCTACAATTGCTGGTAGCAATAGGAAGTACATGCTTGTCTCAGCATCTCTTTCCTTGGAAAACTAGCATTTCACAATGGCAAGGTCTGCTGACAATGGATTTGTTCCTGCCTTGCCAGCCCATTCAGATTTTAAGTACATTAGAACAAGGAACCAGTCATTTATTCTTCTAGGAAGATAAGTGGGAAACAAGATGTTAAATTCCCAACTTCTTCCAAAGGTCAAAGCTTCCCAAAAGTTGTACACCTCTCCTAGATCTTGTTCTTGGAATCCACCAAAGAAGAAAGCAGCATATAAATAATGCAATTGTCTTCCGTAAAAGTATTTTAATATCTTTTCATAAGCTATGTAAATTAAAAGGTGAATTTTTATTAAACGAATATTTAACAAAATTATCTACTGCACGAACAAAGAGCTGTGGCGACCTAGCCATAGGACAGGAACACTGTTTATAGTTAATTCAAGTCTATACATGCTGTTTGCCTGGATTCACCATCTTTATTATACGAAGCATAATTTGATAGGCAACTAAAAGTTAAGCAAATGTGTAAAGCATCATAAAGCCCTTTTATTTTTCCTAAGTTCCAGCTGGATTTTATTTTTCATGGTTCAAACATTTCTGCAAAAGTTACAGATTACATACAATTCAGTTACAGAAAAGAGTGTTATGTGATTTTAGTCGAAAATTACAATTCTATTTGCTTAGTGAGTGCCCTGCATGGATTTAGAGAATATCAGGTTTTCCAGAATTCTTGGTAGCGTACAGGGATCCATGGCAAAAACTTAGTGTTTTTTTCTGAGAAAAAGATAACCTGTTCCAGAAAACCTTCGGAGTCCAGATGATTCACTTTCTAAAATTAGAGATATTAATCAAAATAATGTAATAGAATCATGTTTTTCATTGAGATTGCTTTTACATACTTTCACATAAACTTTCTAATCGCATTGTATTTTCTTCCAGCGTAGTAAACCATTGGTTGAGTATGACAGAACGCACTCCAATAAGGCTTAGAATGATTGCAGTTTCAGTTGTCTTCTCCAGAGACAAGCGTAAAGAGCTTAAACAAAGATATTAAGAAACTTAAAACATAAAAATTACAAGTTTCTTGAATAACTTGAATACAAAAGGCAAACACAAGGGCATTCAAATTTTGTCATTACAGCCAGACTGCCAAGATGTTATTGTAATTTTCTTGTTCCTCATCAGTACACTGGGATTAAATATGGGATGTGCAAGTTACGAAAAGCTGTAATAT
Organism: Ptyas mucosa; assembly: GCA_012654045.1. Classification (NCBI taxonomy): domain Eukaryota; kingdom Metazoa; phylum Chordata; class Lepidosauria; order Squamata; family Colubridae; genus Ptyas; species Ptyas mucosa. The sequence continues at coordinate 4,404,413 of WNWU01000043.1, read as the reverse complement.
GCTATGTAGATGTTAAGGACATGTGTGAAATATGTAGTTTTGTTCAGAATAAAAGGGTCTCACTTGGAATGTTCCAATAAGACATTCTGAGTTGACAAGTGCTGTATCAGAACAAAATCTGGACAATTCAAGTGCTGTTTTTAAAATTTAAAACAACATTCTCAAAACACACTTTCTGTTTTGAGAATGTAACACTGAAAACCGGCATGATGAGTTTGAAGCTCTGTTGTTTTAATCAAAACAGTGGATTAATTTAAGTTTTGTTCCAATCCTCAAAACAAGCAGAACATATATATCATGTCTGGGTTTGCAGTGCTCAAAATTGAAATTCCGAGGTCAAAGCATTTTATTTATTCCATATAGTTTATTCCTAAAGTGTAATATAAGGATAATATGAGTATCTCGATGTGTTTAAGTCACAGATGAAAATAATATAGTTTAGTAACTATAAACAAATAGCAATTTAGTATCCATGACACAATGTACTCAGCTAAATGTTTCCATAGTGCTTCAATTCTACTCTGGATGATAACAGATCTTCAGGGGTAAATTTGATGATGCACATGGGGATATGATGGACAGTTCTACTGTAAGTAGTAGCTTATTTGTGTAATCTAGTATATCAATCCTGAGATTTTAAGTTTGAAAAAAAGGTGTGAGAAATTTAACTGTCAATAGAAGCAAACCTAACATGAGATGCGGTGGTGCAGTGGTTAGAGTGCAGTACTGCAGGCTACTTCTGCTGACTGCCAGCTGCCTGCAATTTGTCAGTTCAATCTCACCAGGCTCAAGGATGACTCAGCCTTCTATCCTTCCAAGGTCAGTTAAATGAGGAGCCAGATTGTTGGGGGCAATATGCTCACTCTGTAAACTGCTTAGAGAGGGCTGTAAAGCACTGTAAATTGGTATATGTCTATTGCTGTTGCTAACAGAGATGCTTTAAAATAGTGTGTTGATGGATATTAAATCACATCTAATGTAAAATGGAAGGCTTATTGGAACTTTATCTTGCATTCTTTTCTCTTGCAAGATATATGTTGTAACATTGATTTTACCTTTTTCCTTCATCTTGATTTCTTAATCGTATAAGACTAGGTTTGGAATGCACACGTCCTGAAAGTATAATCAATTGGCATTCTGAGGAAGAAAGAAACAGCAAAGCTGAGGTCAGTTCAGGAGCATCTCAAGACATGAGGGCAGACGCTTCCTGACTGAGCCATTCTTAAAGATCAAGAAATCTCCACAATCTTGTGGTATGTAATACCTGGGACACAGGGGTGGGTTCTACTTACTTTTACTACTGTTTCGCATCACGTCCTTGCGCAATGTGCTTGCTTTGCACATGTGCACGCACGCTCTTCTGCGCATGCGCAGATAACCTATGATGACATCCGGGTCAGTGGGCGGAGCCTCCTGCCGGTTTTACTACCTGTTCTTGCGAACCGGTCCAAACCGGGGGCAACCCACCACTGCTGGGTGACATCAAAAGAAGGGAGGACATCTTTTGGCAGATAGTAACAGAGGTGAGCTTGGGCAAACAGAAAGCTATGAAGAGACTTAGAAGAAAGAAACAGAAGAGCGCCTAGGGGGAAAAAACCCTGAAACAATTGTCAAAATCAAGGAGCCTATGGGAAGCAACATAATTTGGGAGCAACATTTCACAACAGTAAAACCCGGTCAGAGCTTCAAGGAATCACGAAAGGAAGCAGAATGTCTATTCTACTGGCTTCAGTCCTTCATTCTCTCATCTCAAAGTATCCCTCCAACCCAAACTTCTGCCTTTATCTCTTTTTCTCTTACTTCTTCTGTATTTCTGCAAGTGTAGAGATTAGCAAATAGAGGGTCCTTTTTTTATTTTGGAGAAATAAAGAGGGAAGCCAGCTAAAGTGACAGAGAAAGAGAGAAGAGGCAAAAATGGGCGAAGCTAAGGCTAAGTTGCCCCAGCAAAACCACAACACAGTCAATACAGATAATCCTTGATTTATGACCATAATTAGGACTGGAATCTCGGGGATCTGACCTATGTTTCTGCAGACCTTCAGGAGTGTCCCACTCTCCTCCATGCATGGAGGGAAATTCCTTTGAGGGGGTAAAGAAACAGGGCCAGATCTTTGGGATCTGACTTCTATTTCTAATGCTCTTTGAAGGAATCCCCCTCTCCTCCTGTGTACAAGGGGGATGCCTTCAAGGTGCTGCAGAAACAGGGTTCAGATCTTTGGGATATGATCTTGGTCCTGTAACCCTTTGGAGGAGTTCTCCTCCCCTTCGTACATGGAGGGTTACTCTTTTGAGAGGCTGCAGAAACAGGGCTCAGATCTTCAGGATTGGATCTCCATTCTTGCAGCTCTTCAGAGGAATTCCTTACTGTCTTGGGGGGGGGGTGTCGGGGAGGAATTTCAAGTCTGTGACAGGAGGCATCAGCTTTCAATCTTCCCCAACAGCTTCTCTATTGACTTTCTAGAGAAGCTGGCAGAGAAGATTGCAAATGACGATCACATGATTGCGGGGTGCTTGGCAATTGGCCATAAGTGCGAAGATTGCCTAGCAGACAGATTGTGATCATGTGACCACAATGTTTTAAGATGGTTGGAAGGGCTTTACACCCTTTCCAAGCCCTCTGTACTTTTGGACTCTTGTTAAACAGTTAATCATAAGTTGAGAACTATCTGTATGGAATAGGAACATCGACAATAATACATCCAAATCAATAAAAAAAGAAATACATTCTGCAAAGAGAAAGGAAAGAGCCTTTTCAGGCTTAAGTGAATCACCTGGGATGTTCATAGCAACTAGCTTGTCAAGTGCTACATGGGAGAGGAATCTTGCCATTGCAGAGAAAAAAAGCATACTGCAGTTATTCAATACGTATTCCCACTCTGTGTAACTGCAAGGGAGGAAAAAATCAAATGTTAACATTATTTTCTATTTAGAAGGAAAACCACAACAAAGTGTTCTAGTACTATAACAAATGCAACCTTTCAAAATGGTCTGCCATTGTGTTCTTCCTAGCATTAAGAAAGAGTGACTGACCCAAGGTCACCTAGGAGGCTTCGTGCATAGAACTCACACTCACCTGGCTATCCCAAATTATTTATTCTAGCCAGCCTAGAATACTTCTACAGTTAATATGGGATGGAAAGCAATTTATAATTTAATATTTAGAGATGTCACAGAACATCAGCATTAGAGAGGGATATGCTTTAGACATTATTTGGAATTGATTTCTACAACATATTATTTCAATCAGTTTCTTAAAGTCCACTTCGGTGCTTTTGTCACAAAAGACTGGAGCACTCTGGACAAAGTATCCTAAGGTATCCTTGAATCTTTTTCATTTCAACGTGAGTTTTGAAAATGCTTAAACTAAAATTGATTACACGTATTGTGATTCTTTCCATTAAAAATGTACTATATTCTTTGAAGACTAAATGTTTTTTTTTTGAGAAATCTCTTAAGGATTCACTTATGAATGCAAACTTCTTTAATTCTAAAATCAATGGACAAATGAAAATTTTGGTATCATACTGAATTCAACCTTTTTCAAATATTGCAATGCAATTCGCAAATTAAAAATGGATAAAAGGAAAAGGATTGTTTGAAAGTGGAAATATTGGAATTGTGTTCTAGCATAGCAACACCTGGTGGTGGAATTGCAGATAATGAGGCTAGGAAAAAGGCACTTTACGCATGGGCAAAAGCCTGTATACTATTTGGGGAACTTACTAATGTATTGCTCTGTATTTTTTAACTGTGGTTCCATAAAAGGGTGAGAATAAGAACTAGCAAGAGCAATCTGTCTTCATGAAAATAATATGAGGCATATTATCATGGAAAATCCATCCTAAATATTTCTGTTAGGGTAAACTGCACACAAAAATGCATGACTGTAAAAATTTGCCCCCCAAATATATATTTTAATGTAAATTTTAAAAAAAAAAGGTTTTCAGCAAATGAAACTAAACAGATTCACAAAAATGAAAAAATAGGAATAAACAGAAATGAATTCAGCTATTCCTAATGAACATACATACCTTGGAAAGTGTATATCACCCATTATGCCTTCCCAACAAATGGTAAATGGCTCAAATTTTTCTAGGATTCCTCTAAAACTGTTTGCAGGATTTTCCAATTCTATATAATTTAAAAAAAAGATATTAGCATTAGTTAGATTTTCCAACTCTAAATCTAAATAGTTATTAATTAAAAATATAACAAAAGCAGGCTTGTAAATAAGCATGCAAAAATTAGATCCCTGATATTTCTCCTTAAGTGGCCTGCACAAAGATTTGTAATGCTTGATTTCCTACTGGATAGTAATACAAAGAAATTGTAAATATCACTTTGCCCAAATTACAATAAGGGAAACCAGTCAGGAAATATGACCAGATGAGCTAAATCTATTTTATTGTGAGGCTTCATTAACAAAACCTTGAAAAGTCTGAAGATACAAATTTCCCACCACCACTGTTAACTATCTGTCCAATCAGGGCAGGTCTTTAAGTTTCTTTCTCCCTTGCAGTTCCCTGCTCCTCCACTCTTGCATTATTTTTCCCCTAAGCAGTATCTTTTTCCTCATCCCCCAAGGTCATGCACACATTCCATTACAGAGGGAATCAGGACCCAGATTGTTGTAGGCAATATGCTGACTCTGTAAACCGCTTAGAGAAGGCTGTGAAGCACTGTGAAGCAGTATATAAGTCTAAGTGCTATTGCTATTGCTAACTTGATATAGAGTCACCTACAGAAATCAGGCAACTTAATATAAGCTTGTAATACACTACTTATTCTTATTGTACTGAGGCTGTGCATAAGAACAACTATTAATTTTTAATGTCAGTCTTAGCTTTGTTGCCTATAAAAATGATTTCTGTGATGTTGGAAAAAGAAAGCATAAAGCATAACGCAGGCTGAATGAGCCATGGTGGTGCAGTGGTTAGAATGCAGTACTGCAGGCTACTTCTACTGACTCCCTGTTGTCGGCAGTTCAATTCTCACCGGCTCAAGGTTGACTCAGCCTTCCATCCTTCTGAGGTGGGTAAAATGAGGACCCAAATTCTTGGGGGCAATATGCTGACTCTGTAAACCGCTTAGAGAGAGCTGTAAAGCAGTGTGAAGCGGGATATAAGTCTAAGTGCTACTGCTATTTCTCATGGTTAACAAATAATTTGACCAGCCTTACCGTCTTCTCTCCCATCATTATATGGATCCACAATATCTGAGACAAACAATTAAGAATATGTAACTGAGGTGAGAAATGGACCAGGCTGAACTGAGCTATTGTATCCTACTCCCTCCCTGTAAGATACCCTCAATCACAAGGGAAATAGGCCCACTAGGTTTGAAGAACAGGCCAACAGTGAGTTAAGTATCTCTTTCAAAGAAATATTAACAGAACCCCAACTTATCTGAATGTATGTGAATGTAATTTCATCAGCACCATCATACTTCTGATCCTCTTCTCCCCCTCTGTGCCCCCCTCCCCAAATTGTCTTTGTTCTTTCCTGCTTTCTAATCTTGTGAATTAGCAGATTCCCATTCCACATGCTCCAGTTTGTGGGGCCTGTTCTCCCATTGTGAAATAGTCTCCTTTCATATCTGCGTAACAGCAATTCACTTTTCTTTTTTATTATTCAAAAGTCACACTGAATAATTCCTCGCATTTATTCCTCCTTAGCTGGGAATACTAGCAAACATTCACTTGACCTTTGTATCTTTGCCTTAATTCTAATTTTATCCCTGTTGAGATTCAAGAAGGAAGCTTAAAATCATCTTCTTTTGCCAGATTTCTGAATCTTAATCTACTGTGAGCTGCTGCTATTATATTTTACAGTTGGTTGTGTTTACCACAGCCATATGTTTTATAGTTTTGTTTTTATTTATTGTAAGATACCGTTGCGATTTGTGTATACAGAAATAGTATAAAAGAACAAATATACATATGGGGAACATCCTTGCGTTTCTGCAGTAGCCATTAATAAGTCAGACATTTTGCTCACTTAAGGGTGTATTTTCTTAGATCTGAACTTTGATTTTCATTCATTCACTCTAGTAATCCAAGGTAAATATCCATTGTCCCCTCCGGTGGGTACCTTATTTATTAAAGGTCTTATGAAAAACTCATTCTTTGAATATTCATTCTTTGAATATTTGATGAACAGCTATTTTTAAAGGATACATTTCACATTGTGGACATCAATGGAAATACAATTGGGTGGCAGAGTACGGTTAAGAGATGGCTGTTTTATAATAAGAAACAGTTTAATTTGGCATGCAACAACCCCACCTCTGAAAAAAAAAACCTTCTCTAAACAAAAGCCTAATTTGAAATTCAAAGAAAGTAAATAGCACCGAGCTATTTTATTAATCTAAGTAAACATAATTTTATGCTTCTCTATAGATATTTCAATACGCACTAAAGAACCCAGTGTTTTTTTTCTTGTTGGATTTTCTCCAAAGACATTCCATTTTTACCTAGAGTTATACCGCTAGCAGGAGTGAAGAGAAAAGGCTGAAGATAGGCAAACCCCACGAGGAACTGAGCTGAGTGAGCGAAATTATGTTTCCCTCAAGCAATTCTCAATTTTCCCTTTTTTCTGCTCTCTATTAAACATACATATACTGAAAATGTCTAATTAATCTTCTAAATAGGAAATTTAAAAAAAACAAAAAAATGTTTAAAATGTAATTTTTTCTGTACATGAACATGAGATTTCAACTGAAAATCAGGTTTCCTTCTTTGCTTTGTTACAGGACTTAGGACTCTTGTGGGAGCATAGCAACTCTAAACTAATGATATGTTTGACCCTGTATAGATTATATTGAAACTTCTAGATTGCTACTGCTGTAATAGGTAAAGTTTTCAGATGAGTTGAAATCTGCTAACCAGTTTAGCAAAATAGTTTACTACTAGCTTGTACTTTTCACCCAGTTCCAATGTGCAATTTTGATCAATACTGAGATTTTCACAAATAGTCTTATGAAAGTTTATTGCTACATTTGCTAAATATATCTAATGGGACAAAACCAAGGAGTTAAGAAAACATGTAACTTTAACAGTAATAAGTTTGCTCAAAATAAACAAATAAAACTTATTAATAAAACGAATGTAATATTGACAATGGCATGAATATATTAGTTAAACATTTCAGGGAAACTCTACAGATTATATACTTACTACTTTTGTACTTCTTCTTTGTTCACTTTTTGGTCTTGCACTCTTTTTTCCTTCACTATCTATAAGTATTAAAAGCACCATGTAAATAAAATGTTTTTCTCTGTAGACCATGCATGCTCTTTATTCTTGCATTTCAACACCATTATTAGGTAATATTAATAAAGCAATAAACACGTAAGTTATTGATTTTCTTATCCATTTAACTTCACAATCATACTTCTTGAGGGTTTTTTTTAAAGTCTAGATACAACTCTTTTTTTATTTTAGGTTGGATCTCTTGAGTAAGAAATCTAAAAAGTTTGGGAAATCATTCAGATAAATATAAAGCTTATATTGCTGCCTCAGTTCCTGTACCTCCTTTTTAAGATTGAGCACATACCATTTCAGCACTGCCTCATAGACTGACTATATTCTCTATCAGCATCAGAAGAAACCAAGATCTGAAATGCTAGCCTTATTGAGGTAGTCTATCTTTACAAAGGATGTAAACATCTGAAAAGCATATGAGACATGAAAGAGATCTCTGCATATGCTCTGTCTCTCACTGTTCTTCTTTAGGTTGAGCAGAGATCTGAAAGGACCAACTTCCCATGCTGAAAGCTTTACTTGAATCTCTTTTCAGACCTTTCTACTCAATCTAGAATTGCTGGGAAGTGGGGACGCTAACCCGAGACAGCTAAGTCAGGACAGGATGGTCGAACCTAATTACACAAATGAACACCACTGATTGTGGAGGAAGAGTTGAATAGGAGTTCTGCACTGCTGTAATTAAAGTACGACAAAAAGTTTTGATTATATTTTCAAATGTTTGTTAACATAGCTGTACTTCCTTCGTCTTTACGTATCCGATTGTAGACCATTTGGAGAGAGAAATCTCTGGACAGAGAACTTATTGCATCGTCTTGGAAAATAGTTAGCGCTTCCAAAGGTAATTCCAGAAGATCTTTATCTGCCAATAGAATCACACACTCTCCTATGTCTTCAGCACCTGACGATAACCGGAAAAATTAGGTCAACCACTGACATGCACAAAAGCATTAAAAATAAAATCTTTTTTGACATTTTCCTTTCTCTTCAAATGAACCAATTTTCTTTTCATCCTTAAATTTTTAACCCTCTCTGATAAGCTCTGGGGATATATGTTACAAGGGTGGGTTTCACTTACCTTTGCTACCAGTTTGCTTGCTTGCGCGCCACTTCTGCGCATGCACAGAGTGTATTTGATGATGTCCAGGTGGGTGGGCGGAGCCACCCGCCACCGCTGCTACCAGTTTGCCCGAACCGGGGCGAACTGGTAGCAACCCACCATTGATATGTTACGAGCTACAAACCGCTTTGTTTGGAGAGGATCAATAATAACCATGTGGCAACATTTCCTTACCCACCTAAATATAACAACTACATACAGAAACAATTTTTGAATTGAAGCAAACATTTTTTTGTTTTATTTTAATATGCATTATCAGATTTGAACATGTAACTCGACCTTCAGTCTCTTCTATTTTCATATTAGTAGATATTATTAGGAGCACACAACCTTAAATTATGGCAACTTTATGGGGTACTGTTTTGCTCAAATTTGTAATTTATCAGAAAACTGGGATTCAAACACCCTTGTGGGATAGTTAATTTCTATGAATCAGAATTTTGGTTAGGAGAAAAAGTAAGAATAATGCTTCTAATCTCCTTTCTTGTCAGACAGATGAGTACAACATCTGGCTAAGGATAGTGAACCTGTGGGTGCTCTTTTAAACCAAACTTCAGTCACTGAATGGTTCCAAAAGAATCAACCAAGGCGCAAACTGTAAATAACATGCAAATTTGAAAACGATCACTTTTATTTAAGTGTCCGAAATATGCTTTGAAATATAAGACATACCATACCTTGACTTGATGTTTTAGTTTTAGTTTTCCCTGAATCATCTGTCTTAGTTTTCCCTGGACTCCCTTTTCTGGTTTTTCCTGAGTCAGCTGGAGATGCTGCTGGACTCTGGCGTCTGAGGAGATAAAAACAGCAGGATGCATCTTTACAATATTACAGAGGATATAAATTTTAAGGAGCACTAATGATACCCATCCATCCATCCATCCATCCATCCATCCCAGAGATTAAACCCTAGGTTCTTTCCTCCCATCTCTTCAAATCAATAGAAATTTAACCATTCATTTCCCCTGACTTTGAAACTTGAAGTCTTACATGTTTACAAAACAATTCTAACTGGCTAGAGTCTTATTATTTCCCATATTGCAAGCTTCAGCCTTGTACCATCGTCCTGTTTATTTTTTCCATTCCTGCTCTCTTTGGACCTGGTGGTACAAGGTGCATCTTCTTTCAATTGGGCACTTTAGGAAGGAAGGGCATTATACTTCTCCTTCCATTTCTATCTATTGGGTCAGGCTGACCAAATATCCTCCCCCCGAAACTTTCCTACAACTCCCTCCTGATTTGGGAATTTCTATTTCTTCTTCAGCAGGTTTTCCCTCCTACTCCACTTCCTCTTGATATCAAAACCAGAAAATGTGTGTGGGGGTGGGGTGGGGGCTGTTTCCATATCTTACTTCATCAGAGCTCCCTTTATTCCAGAAATTTTCCTCTCGGATTTCAGACAAGCATCCTCTGTCCCTCTGTCATTAATTGTACACATATCTTCCTCCCCTTTACCCTCATTGATGGCAGGAGTCAAAGCCAGTATACACCAAATAGTAATGATCATTTGAGAGACCTGGGTGATGCTTATTGGTGGGCTGTGAACGCCTGTACATAAAGTTCGGTTGTTCACGTATCACCCACCTTTGTTAGATGGCAAGATTCCTTTTTGAGCCATGGTATTGGAATTCCCTCAGCTATCAACCTTGAGGAACCTCTGTTCAGTGCTCTCTAGCAATTCTGGGAAGGTTCAGGACTTTATAGGATGCCAAAACCAACAGATCTAATTGGTTTTGATCGCTATGACCCAGTAGCTTTTCCTTTTAAGGAAGGTCATTGACAAGATGCTGGAACTTCAATTGCCAAATGGGTTAATTAGCTCCTTTCAGTCAGGGTTCACATCTGGGCAGTGTGGACAAAACCACACAGGTTGCTCTACTGCATGATCTTCATCAGGACCTGGATAAGGGAACTGTAGCCCTGGGCTTTCTTATACCTCCTGATGGCTTTCAGTAGCCTTTAGTATGGTACTCTTTGGCTCACCTGAAAAAAGCTGGGAGTGGCAGGGCTGTGTGAATGCGCCACACATTTCTGAATGGGAGGCTTCGATCAATGGAATTGAAAGAGTACAAATTGGCTTCCATGGTAAGTGTTTCAGAGTCTGTCTGTCTGTCTCTTTCTCTCTCTCTCTCTCACACACACTTTTTTTTAAATATCTATATAAAATTTCTGGGGGAGGTAATTCTTGCCACTGCACCTCAAGAGTAGATTGCAGCAAAGTGCTCAATATGAATTTTGTTGTGTTTGGGTATTGTAAAAAAATAAATAAACGTACAAACACATACACTAATTACCTCAATTCAGAGAGCTTAAGTTGTGACAGTACAGGCTTCAAATATTCTTCCATATCTGACAATATCGCTTGAAACATAAAATCTAAATTTGGTTCATCTTCATTTTCTAAATTCTAGGACATAATATTAACATATTTTAAAAGAATGTATAATTTAAAAGGCTCAAGAGTAAAAAAAAAGAAAAATCTGTACAAAATACAAACAGAATAATTTTGTGTTGTTAGCTTTCCTCTTGCTACTTTCTTTGTTCAGTAAAAATAAAATATGTATGCATGACATTTAATAACCATGACTGCAAGAAACATATAAATATAATTATAGTAGCAATTCTCATAAATTCTCTACAATTTCAAAGTGTTTTGCTTCAAACTGACTGTTTTGATAGATGATGTTTTTAAATGCTCTGGTTGTTCCATATAATGTAACTGAACTTCTATCCTGTGTTTAATTAAGGTTGAAAAAAATGAAAATTAAAAAAAAATCCATCTCTATAGAAACTGGAACTGTCACGTTCCAGTTGTTATTCACTTGATTAGATGAAGGAGCTAGGTAAAAATAAGCATAACTTAGAATGGACAGCCATTCTAGATCTGACTCTGTTAACGGATAGGGAAAACCTTGATGCTGCAACAAATTCATCACCTGGGACCACAGCTAGTGTTGCTGGAAATGATATAGGTCTGATTAATAATTACACCCTATCACCCACACATAGTCCTCTGTATAAAAATTAGTGGAGGAACTGGAAGGCCATTCTGAGAAGAAGGACTGCTGATCACGGAAAGGGAGAGTGGCAACCATATGGAAGCATGATGTTTCTTAAACACCTGTTTCTCCCGTGCCAGCAGCGATATTATCTTATGGCAGTACAATGGAGGATGCAGGGCCCAATGCTAGAAGACTGCTATCCAGTGGTGGGTTGCCCCCAGTTTGGACCGCGGTAGTAAAACCGGTGGGAGGCTCCGCCCACTGACCCTGATGTTATCAGAAGCGATCTGAAGCAAGGCGCATGCACGATCCCGTTGCAAACAGGTAGTACAGGTAAATAGAACCCACCCCTGCTGCTATCAACCCTGAAGTGAACCTGGCTGAGGTCATCTTGGAGGCTTCAGAGTTATCGCAAAGCAGAAGAAGGGGCAGGGAGGGGGGAAATAGCTAGATGGGGTTTTGTAGCCAAAACAAGGAAGTTTTCCTATGGGAACCAAGGACATTCCAACAGGCAGCTGGCCAGGGGAGGAGTGAAGTAATCAAGCAACCAGCCAGCACCTTGATTGGACAGTGTGACCAGTGACTTGGGGGAAAGGGGAAACTTTTACTTTTTAATTAGGTGAAAGCTGCAGGAACTTTCAGAGTCGGCTTTCACCAGTTGTGCCAATATGATGTATCCAATAAATTGTTCTTTGAGGAATTTGCCTGCCTCAGAGTTCTGCTTTCTATAGGTGCATTACTTGGAACGCTGACATCTGTGCTATTTCCACAGCAAGATGTAGTGGTATTGAATCTTTACAGTCAGGCCAGTCTCCTTTTATCAGCTCAAGGGGCTAAGGATGAAAGCTTGGAGAAGGACAAATTGGATTCACGTGTGCTGGTGTTAATAACCCAGAGGAATCACCAGATAACCTTGCACCATCCAAGTGTCTGAAATAACACTTATGTATGGGAGCTTTCAAAGTCTGAGCTTGAAGAAATATGCTATGCTACTTGCATCCCCTACAAACCACCAATTAGCAGGGGTTTGGACACAAAATCTTGCTGGCAGTAAATAAGTAATTCATGCTGCTGATGAAGTACAGGTTCTGACACAAGAATCCACTTTACCATAGCCATTGCTCCAATTGAATAGTCTATACCATGGGTGTTAAACTCAAGGCCCACGGGCTGGATCCATCCCATGGGGTGCTTAGATCTGGCCCACCGGGCGACCCTGGAAACAGTGATGGAGTGGCCTGCGGTGCCTCTGCCAGTGAAAATGGAATTCGGGAGTCCATTTTTCCTGGCAGAACGCTTGGGCCACCACAGGCACCCCCTGACACAAGTGATGTCGAGCTGGCCGTGCCCCCCCCTGCCCCCCCTGCCCCCTCCTGAGGTCAAACTCAACCCTAATGCGGCCCTCAGTGAAATCGAGTTTGACATCTCTGGTCTATACTGATTATTCAACCAAAAGAATTCTACCATTCAACTTAGAAAGAAAAAAATGGCAACAGGGATTATTTTTAATATAGAATTGCACTTGTAGACTGATATTTATGCCTGAAAATGTCCAATTAACATGTTGGTTGAGTGCATTAAGATTCCTTCAAAGAAAAAGAAAAAAAAAACCCTCTCGAGGAAATCAGTGTAGTGTAGATATTTCTGATAATAGACTCAAGGTTTTTTTTTTCTTCAATTAGTTATTCATTACAGATCTTTTAAACAAATATTTCAAAATATTTTTAAAAATCAGAAATATAGTGGCTTATTCTACAGATTTGTAGACAGGTACAATCATAATAGATTACTACCCAACCTAATTATGTGGCTCTGGGTAAAAAACAAGAGAACAAGGTATTCTTCTGAATGTCTATTGTTTTTGTGGCCAGAACAAAAAGAATTTTGTTTCCAGCTTTGGGGTCTTATCCCACCAGAATGCAGCTGTCACAACAACCCATTCCCCACTTTATACACATTCCTGTTGGGGAGAAAAATGTATGCTCTATAAGCAAGTGTTGTACATTATTTCATCAATGAAAGTAAAATAAACAATTATTTTACAAACATGTTATATTATTTGTAAAAAAAAAAAGCCAACATAAATCCACCATTTAAATTCCCGAAATATCTATGTATTCCATTAAAAAAAAATTCTTACAGCATCTAATTTGGCAGATGATACTTTCTTTCTTTGAAACTCATCTTCTTCTATTTCTCTCAAAAGACTATCCATCATCTCCTCTTTATAAATATCAACTTTTTCCAAAATATTTAAGAATGTTTCAGGATTCACAGAGCTCCGGACAATTTTAGCCTGCACTGCAGTTAATAAAAATTCAAACCAATGAAATGCATTCAAATCTCTTTAAACAAAGCTTTGCAGTTTTCTTTTTCATGCCCCTATTTATGTAGTATATAAATGTAGAAATGAATGAGTAGAGATGAATAATAAAAGTGTGTTTAGTTATGATTATACAACAGCTGTATTTCTAGATAGCCATTCATGAAGGACAGTGAAGTATCATCCTCTCAGTTCTTCTAATTATAAAATAATAGAGATTCAAAGATACAAATTATTTAAAATTCAGTAAAATCTCAGTTCAATAAAACTCCTCATCCTTCCAACAAAAGGTATGTATTTTACCTCTCAACAACTCTGAAGTCACCCCTGCCTAAGCCCATTCTGCAGGCTTCCTCATCCTGAAGCTTCTTCCACTTTCTCAATTTTGAACATACACAAAATGCACATTGGATTTATCCAATACACACATTTAATGGATGCCTTCTCCTCCAAATTAATCCATTAAACTCGGGCTTTAAGCTATCAGTTCTATGCTTAAAATGAAGGTGGGAATAAATCAAAAGATACTTTGGGCTGCCATGAAAATTATTTCCCTGGTGCAGAAATTAACAGGGAAGGCAAGGGAGAAGAGAGGAGAAAATAATTCGCTCAGGCAAAATTACTGTTCAAAGTTTGAATTAACTTTATTGGGTGGTTATACAAACAAATGTGATAGGGCTGTGTACCAATGTGACAACATTATTGGGAAAAAAATCCAATATTGAGATTATTGTCAATCAGTGGAACACAAAAGGAAGATGTAAACTCAAGGACATATTTTGTTTTCTAAGAAACTGTACTTCCACCATCCAAATGTTCATGTGTGACTTACTGCAGCTGTGCAGCAAAAAATGCAATTTTGTGTTTGCATTAAATACTTACAAATTGGTTGAGCAGATTTTCCTTTCTGTTGTCCACCCTTTTCCTTTCCACCTTTTTCCTTCTGGTGTCCACCCTTTTCCTTTTGTTCCTTTTGCTCTTTAGGGTTGGTTGATTTTACTTTCTCAAGCACAGCACCATACAATAAAGACCTATCAAAAGAAACAAAAATGGTAGTAACTTTATTTTCCTGAATGGGAATAGTTCTTATTTGGTGGTTGCAACTGGTTGCAACTCGGTGAAAATACTATGTGACATATGGTCTATTCCCCATCAGATAATATTATTTTAAGGTGATTAACTGGATAATGCCCATTCTCTCTGATATTATTGGCCAGGGAGAAATGGTGGTGAGACCTATGCCTTGAAGGGCTCTATAGGTCACATCCAGCATTCTGAGCATCAGACTCAAACTTACTGAAAGCCAGTATTGCTTATTTAGTACAGGTGTAATGTGAGCATAGCATTAGGCAAAGCTTTGGATGATCTCCAAGGCCCTACTTACCCTTAAATTATTTATTTTTTATTTATTCAACTTATATGCTGTCCATCTTTCGGCAATTTATATACTCCCATCACCAGTATAGTAATATTATACTGATTCCATAAATAAAACAAAAACTTGTTTTCTTCATATGGGGAGGAGTTTATTCCCATAGTAGTGGTAATTTCAAAATGGGCCTTCAAGCCTATACAGAGTTTGGTGGTTAATCATCACACTATGTATTCCTGAATGAGTTTCACCAGTCCATCCAGTATATTACAGCTGTATCAGTTGAAATGGGAGTACGGCAAGAGTCATATCTAGGGCATGTATGGCACATTATGGAAAGGGATTCCTAACAATATCCTGTAAAAGCTAGAAACTTTCTAACATTTCACATCAGCAGAATGTAGAATTAGAATTAGAATAACAGAGTTGGAAGGAACCTTGGGCGGTCTTCTAGTCCAACTCCTTGCTCAGGCGGGAAACCCTATACCCGTGATGGCGAACCTATGGCAGGTGGCACACGGAGCTATATCTGTGGGCATGTGAGTGTTGCCCTAGCTCAGTTCCAGCGCGCATATGCGTGCCGGCCAGCTAATTTTCAGGCCTTCCGGGCCCACCAGAAGTCAGGAACGGGCTGTTTCCGGCTTCCGGAGGGCCTCTGGGGCATGGGGGAGGCTGTTTTCACCCCCCCAGGCTCTAAGAAAGCCTCTGGAGCCTGGGGAGGGTGAAAAACAGGCATACCGGGCCCACCGGCAATCTCCCCTGTGCTCCCCACGCTTTTGGCACGCGGTGGCAAAAAGGTTAGCCATCACTGCCCTATACCATTTCAGACAAATAGTTGTCCAATCTCTTCTTAGAAATGTCCAGTGTTGGAGCACCCACAACTTCTGGAGGCTAGTTGTTCCACTAATCAATTGTTCTAACTGTAAATACATGAACTGCAGAAACCATGTTGAAAAAGTAGTGATGTTCAGTGGTAATCATGTTGAAACATTATGCTTGCATCAGTCATTCATGACCATTGTTATATTCATACCTGTCTCCTGAATGCTGGAGAATAACTATATGAAAATTTGCTGGCAGTTCATTCATGATATTAAAATGATGTGAAGAAATAGAGAGGCTTCCCCATGCCTACAAAAAAACCCATAATAATTATTTTTCAAAAAAGTTAAGAATACCATTCATAAATGTTATAACAGAATTCTCAAACAGATTTTGATTGATCTATAAAGATACTTCATTACATAATTACGACCAACGCTTTGGTGCGTCAAGAATATGTATAAACAGATGAACCTTTCAATACTGGGAAATGAAATCATTATATGAGTTCATTTATCACTTGTTCAATTATGCAGGAAAACATCTGCACAGAAATAGAATTAGGCAGTCAACTACTTATGTAAAATAATTGTAATATTATTGCACTTTTTAAACTCTTTCAGAATCATTTGTAGGAAAAGAGAGTGAGTTATCATCTATGCATCCTGACAGGTGTTTCGATGAAACGTCTCTCTAACTGAGCGGGAATCACAATTTCATTTAAGTGACTGAGTTACCTTTGATATAGCAGCCAACCTGTGTTCTATAGTTTTGAGGAGGCCACTTGTTTCTCCTTTTTGTTGCAAGTGATGCTGCAGATGCAACATGGCTGCCATCTGTGAGCTGCTGCTGTTCAATGTAGCCCCTAACAGGATTTCTTTCATAATCAAGGATGCCGTACAACTCTGAAAGAGTGTAATATTAGATTTAATGTCAGGCAAGCAAATGTTTTTAAAAGCAGATTTCTACTCAAAACCCAAGCAAGATACAGCATTTATGGATACATTAAAATATTGTGAAAGTATTTTCAACCAGACTGACAATAAATATGAAGAACATTTCCAACCATTTACTTTCTTCAAAATAATTCCATGATTCTTAGCCATTTTCTTCCCTTAAAAAGAAAAGGATTATGTAACTTTTAGGTAAACACTGATTATTAAAGTTCTTCTAAAAGAATTTCAGCTGAAAAGCATTGGTAATTTTCCCAGAACAGCATTCAAATTTTTTGCTTTGCAGTGAAAACATTCTTGAGGTGAATATAAAACTTCCTTCCAATGTATAAATCTATAGATCTCTAGATGCTAACCAAGAAAGATGATTTGCATTGATCAAGAGTTCTCAATTACATCGTATTCAAAATAATAAATATATAACATAATTATAGTTGAAGCAAGCAAGAATTATAATTTCATTCCATAATATTATGGTCTGCATTCACAGCTCCACAAATCCTAAAATGAATTTAACTGATTATTGTTTGGGTTGTGAAAACCATTCTGATTCCAGAATGGACATTTTAACTTCTTCTATCAAGTTTGGAATAAAAGTGTTACAATCCAAATCTAAATTATCGAGAACTGAATTATGCATTAGCTAAACACCCAGGAAGCATATTTTTCTTTCATGCTGTCACTGATTGGAGCTAACAAAGAAGAGGCAAGTGGAGTCAATGAGAAAAAGTCAGACACACTGTGCAGATGTTTTTAAATTCTTTACCAGAGAAAGGGATAGCGATATATTATACATTTGTGCTTCTTTTTTAAACCTTTAATCTTGCAAACCATTTTTAATACTATCCCACGGAAACAATCTCATCTACAGCCATCCAACTTATTTTTGTTACCAAAGGATATAAAATGAGAAAGCAAGGATCTTATTTCAACTTCCCATTGTTCCCTATGGTGTAATTTTTGGGTCATTTCAAGTTTTCCCCCCCACTAGAAAACAGTATTTTCAGAGCATTCTGATGGAACATTCTGAGGTGAACTATTTCATTCTGAGGTTGGAACAAAGCCTTTCCTGTGTTTAGCACACAACTACAATTACTATTGTAGCTTAATTGGTAGCAGACACTGGGGTTATTATTTTGATTTACAGTTCTTGTCTTACCTGATAAAGAGCTAAAAACTGACTTGCTGAAACTGGATCAAATTGTCCAAAGCACTCCACCATTTCCAAACTAGCAGCTGCCAAGGTATCGACCAGGTTGTTATTAATTGCAACATTAATGCACTGCAGCAAAACCTCAGTTGACTGAAATATGTATTCATGAGTCCACGTCTGTCTCTTCTATATAGTTAAAAAAAGAACAACGTTCAATATTGCTGGAGTTACTTTCAGAGACGAGAACAAAACACATAGGTACTTATTCCTTTGTGGAAGATGTATTAGTTTGTTCTTACCTCAAATATATATTGCTCACTTCAAAAATCAACTGGGTATTCTGAATGCTTAGCCTTGCTCTATAGCAGGGTGTCAAACTCAAGGCCCGCGGGCTGAATCTGGCCCTTGGGGTGCTTAGATCTGGCCCGCGGGGCCACCCTGGAAACAGCAAAGGACCACCCTGCGGTGCCTCTGCCAGCAAAAACGGAGCTCGGGAGTCCATTTTCGCTGGCAGAAGGTTGCAGGAGGCCATCGCAGCCAAAAACAGTGTTCGGGAGCACGTTTTCGCTGGCAGAGCGCTCAGACCACCACAGGCACACCCCCCCCGATACTTGTGACGTTGAACTGGACATGTCAACCCCAGCCCCCTGAGATCAAACACAACTCTGATGCAGCCCTCAATGCAATCAAGTTTGACACCCCTGCTCTATAGTGATAGCTTTTGATTCTTTTTCGCACAAAAATTCAAGTCGTTGCACGATGGAGTTTCTTAGTACAAATTCTCAACCACGTTTCCCCATCTAATTCTCATTTCAAGAACAATTAATATCTGTGGTAAGCAGTGCTTTCCACAGAGTTTCTCTTTTCCATCTATAACCAACCAAGGAGATCCTGTGGATCTGCAGAAGCCCTAGGCATAAGTTTGACTTCTAAAGACTGGTAAATTCTGAATAAAAAGGGCAGTCATGCTTCATTTTCACAACTTCCCCAGATTATTAAAGGATTATCTATCCTTAAAGATCTTCCTTTTAATATTTCCAAATAAGATATTAATCGGTTTCTGTATGAAATATCGATGCTATCAGGGTTTGCATTTGCATTAAAGCCAAACTGCTTTCCCAAAAATGAACATCATGATTCAATTTAGGCAGATTTTTTTTATGAATAGTGGACCTGTTTGCTTTGCATTCTGTCTCTCTAGAAATTGTAGATGAATTGGAAATGGAAAGGTTATCTAGGGTTAGGGCTAGTCACCCCCAAGTGATCTGCCCCCAAAACAAACATTATGGTTCACTTTAGAGACTATGCCTAATAGGCCTGTTTCCATTCCATTCAACTTCTCTGTAGAAATCCTAGGTAAATTGCATGTGAAAACCCAATTTGAAATGAAAAAGTAATCTGTGGTTAGGGTTAGGCCCCCATGAGATCTGGCCCAAAACTAAACATCATGTTTCAATTTAGAGGTTCTTTATGCCTAGTAGACATAAAGGGTTGCTTTCCATTTCATCTCCCTAGAAATCCCAGCCAAATTTCATGAGGAAACCCCATTTCAAACAAAAATGTCACCTAGGGCAGTGGTCCCCAATTTTTGCAGCTCAGTGGCCCAGCTGGGGGGAGAGGGGAACTGTGCTACATGAGCGGCAGGCTGGCACATGAGTGGTGAGCTGGTGGGCATGCGTACAGTTCAACTTGTGTGAGTGGTGGGCTCGCCACTGCCGCTTGCGCAAGTTGATTTTCACATACTCTAGCCAGCCACTTACACAGCCCAATTCTAAATAAGCCACAGCCCGGTAGTTGGCCATTGCCCAGGGGGTGGGGATCTCGATCTACAGTTAGGGTTAGACTCCCATGAGGTTTGACCCAAAAATGAAGATCACAGTTCAATTTATAGAACATATCTATATCTACTGGGCTACTTCGCACTCCTCTCTCCTGAAACCCATGGCAAATACCAGGTAGCATGGTTCTCACCAATATGTTCAGGCCAAATCATCTTTCCTTGAATTGCATCCTTTACAGATTTAAAACCACCTGAATAACTTTGAGAAGAAATGGATAGTTCCACCTGGCTAACCCCTCACCTCTCCCACCCACAGGCTGTTGTTATTGAGTCTACCATCTTTTGCTGTATTTATGGAAGAAAAATAGAAGCCACTAAGTTTTCATCTCATCCGAGAACCATTTTTCAGAAATTATTTGGGGAAAGAATGGATTTAATACACAGGGAAAGGAGCTGGAAAGGTAAAAAAACAGTATAAGAAAAGATTGCCATTTTTAATAGCTCATCTTTCTGATTGTTCAACTTTCTTTTTTTTTAAATTAATTCCTTTATATCTTTAATTATAATTGTTACTATAATATATTCAACAAGTCTCTGTTCTTGAATCGGACACACTTTCAGTACCATGAGCTGCACTTCCCAGAATTGCAAACCAGCATTGCTAAAGGAATACTGGGAGATGTAGTTCCAGGACAATTGATATGAGTAAGGATATGTCTTAATTTAAATGAAACCCTTAATTCTTAAACCCTTACCCTTAATTCATTGGCTTTTTTCCTGTAGTCACCAAGTTGTTTTTTAGTAAGCTGCAACAGAGAACTTGGGGCTTCATTTTGTTCATCTATTGTTTCTGCTTCTGGTGGTAGTGATTTCTCAGAATTAATTTTAGGCACTTCCTGTATATCACAATTATATAAAAGAATCACAGTCAAATAGAAATGTTTTTGTTTTAGAAAAGCATGCAGCCCAATGCAAGGTTTAAAAACACTTGAAAGGCCTTCCCTTTAGTCTGTAGCCGAACACTACAAATACAGTCTTCTATGAACATTTAAATATGAGAGGTATTGATTTCAATCCACACTTGCATTCAGTTCACACCAATTATTCTCAAAAATATACACATGGATACAAACTCAAAACTGCTTGCATCAACAACAAAGATGTCTACAATGATCGATTATTTTTTACATTTGTTTTAGCTCATATTAAATCTTGAATAAATTCAACACTAGAAATTGAATAAAATGATTGTTTAAGCATTAAATGGAAATCCACAGTACCCTTGACAAATGAACTCAACAATAATTAATGAATTATCTCTCTGTTATGTTGACCTAAGTGGCCAATGTTATAATTTTATAGCATTTTCTTTCTACCCATTTTTCAGAAATGTTATACTTAAAAGGAGATTTAAAGCATTTTCTTATCTTTCAGCACAAGAAATCAAAATACCACTAAAAGAAATAATTTGCTTCACTTCAATATTATTACTCCTAATCCTTCTTGGAACAGTGCAAATTGCTTTGTAACTCTTGGCAAGTTAAGATTAAAATTGTAAAAGTCAATATTGAATTTTTTTTTATCAGTCACAAAACTAAGCAGATGGAAGAGGAATATCTGAAGATATCTCACTTTATTCAGCTGGTTAGTTTTATTCATTCTGTTCTCTCAAATTACACCCATAATCAACAAAAATAATATTCAGGAATCAAATTTTCTTGCTTATTGCTCAGAGAAGGTAGCAGTACCAATGGATTTACCAGAGCCATGGTGGCACAGTGGTCAGAGTGCAATACTGCAGGCTACTTCTGCTGACTGCCAGTTGACTGCAATTTGGCAATTCAAATCTCACCAGGCTCAAGGTTGACTCAGCCTTCCATCTTTCTGAGGTTGGTAAAATGAGGACCCAGATTGTTGGGGCAATATGCTGATTCGTAAACTGCTTAGAGAGGGCTGTAAAGCTACATGAAGCAGTATAGAAGACTAAGTGCTATTGCTATTCCAAAAAAACTTTGAGACTTGCTGAAAAACAAAAATTATGTAAGGGAAAAAATAGAAGAAAAATCAGTCCCTAAAAAACTGCCTGGCATGGATTGAGTGTGCTTAGGAGCACCTGTGGGCAGGTGGTGTCCCAAAATTCAAGATTGTGACTACCGGTAATCATGTGACCAAACCCTTGCCCTTCTGCTTAGAAAAGAGAGGGTACTGATTGCTGGAGAGAATAGAAAACTGAGATTACTAAATATCACTGCATATGGCAGCATTTTGTTGGAGGCCTTATATCACATATCAAAAACGTGCACTAAAAATTACTAACAAAATCTATTTGGAAAGAATGCAACCACAAAAAAGATTTAAAGAACTTTAATTAAATTGAGTAAGCTGTGCCTTACGATTGCATTGTCACACCACTGAATATCCAAATTAAAAGGCTCTATATGATTAGCTAAGAAATGTAGATTCCTTCCAGTGAGATAAAGATACTTGGCTCTGATGTCAGGACAACCACCACAAAGACTTGGTAGACTTGTAAGTTGAGCATGGGCATTATGACCCACTGTTTGTCCAAGGGTGATCCAAGTCTGTTAACAATTCAGAAAATATAAAATAAAATGAACAAACTGTTAAGGAACATTAAAATCTGAGTGTTGAAAAGGGGTTAAAATATGCTTGCATTGAAAAATATTTACCATAAAGAGAAATAAATTAGTGTTTTAGCCCTAAAGTGTTGCTACAAAAATTACACAATAGAGATATTCCTGAAAATCTCTGGGTATTATTTAATATTTAGCACTTGCCATATACTTGTTTTTAGCAAGGCGTTTGAACTAGGATATTTCAGAGTGGTTAAATGAGATTAAATACTTGTGAACTTCCATATGGTTTCAGTCCTAATTTTATAAACTGCTTTGGTACTTTGAGGGTGACCAACACTGGGAGAAAGAATGTAAATATTCTTACAATTTATTGTTTACTTAGAATCCTAGTATGATTTATGTTGATCGCTTATTTAGTATCCCTGACTAAGTCTAATGTTTTATGATGAATGTATTTTATCATGACAATGATAATGATCTATCACTATTGTTGTATGTACACTGAGAGCTTATGTACCGGAGATAAATTCCTTGTGTCTAATCACAGTTGGCCAATAAGGAATTCTAATTCTAATTCTAATTCTAATTCTAATTCTAATTCTAATTC